>VDFB02196859.1:0-15037 GCA_007258455.2 Sequoia sempervirens
AGGTCTTGTCAAGAGAAATTTAGAGGAGATTGTTAGAGACAAGAATCATGTTATAGATGGATTAGTTGGAGTTCATTTCCTCTACCATTCTCTTGAATTGCAACATTCACCTCTTGGCATTTCTTCTAATAATTTAAAAATATGAAGGTTCAAGTTTAGAAGATTATAGGAACCCTTTATTCCCTTTGGTCTCAAGTTTGGAAACTAAAGATGGAAACTCCATTACAAACCTAAACTAGGTTTGAATTCATGGAAAAGGATAAGGTTCACAATAAGATATAGTTCCTTGAAGAATTTTGGATTCAAGTTGTGAAATGATAGATCTACTAATGTTCTTGGTAAAATGACCCTCTTTATTAGATACATTGCCACTATTGGTGGAGTATTTCTAATTGGATGTTATTTTTCTAACTTACAACTATATTTTTCTTCTTGTTGTTCCATGTCAATATGATTGATCATTTTGTGTCTCTTTATTGGTCTTTGTAAAAGGGTTGGGCCCTTTCAAAATTTCTATTTCTAATTCATAAATTCAACCAAAAGTATTTACCCTAAACTTAAAATATAAATAATTTAAACTTTAAAATAGTCTTTTATGATATTATATAATAGCCTCATGTATTTAATTTATAAATTCTATTATTCTTTATGTTTAATTTCAAAATTTTAATGCTCTCAAGTATAGATTACAAGCACACATTCTTTACATTTTTTCTCTTTCTTTTGTACTATTTTGTATATGGGTGTCTTATATGCATTGCCTCAAACATATAATTTTGATGTCCTATACCTAGTTCTAAATGTAGTCCTCCTTTATTCTTTGCTAATTGTAATTGAATATTAGACTTGTTTTTTAAAATATGGCCACCCCTCTCAATTAGTAAAATAAGTCATCTATTTTAGGTGGTGGATATTAATGTTAATTGTTTATTTATTAAACATACATAATCAAGACAACTTGGAAAAGTGTCTTATCTTTCTTTTTCATAAAAATAGTTGGAGCATCCCATGACAAGACACTAGAACACATAAATCCTTTCTTTAAAATGTCATTTAGGTTCAATCCTTTAATTCATGCAAATATGAAGTGTTTGTTTGATAGGGATCTCTAGATATAGGGAATAATTCATGCATGAACTCTATTAAAAAATAAAACACCCATTTAGGAGGAAACATGAGGAATTCATTCTAGGATTTAGACATCCTAAGACTTTTGTAATGGAGATTTATTTTCATTTGAATGGTTCTCATTCACTTTTATTAAATAAAAATTAACAACAAACAAGGCACACCCTTTTTATATTCTCTTTTGAGTTGTAAAATAGAAAATTTAATAATACCTTCATTCCTTCTAATCCTAAAAGAATTATTTTATTATACATTTCATTCAAACAATCTAGTTTCTTTCCTCTAAATTTATTCTTTGATTCATACATTTAGTTCACCAACCATTTTTGGAGTAATATCATAAGACTCAAAGGAAAAATATAAAGAATTTTATCCAAGTTTCCATTGTATGCACCCTAAACTTTATATCATGAACTGTTTGATCTAATTTCTCAAATAAATTTTTTAATGAACTGTTTGATATAATGCCTCAAATAAATTTTTTAATGAACTGTTTGATATAATACCTCAAATAAATTTCCAATAGTGTTTTTGATGAAGTATGATAGACATAGTGTTTTTGATATAATGCCTCAAATAAATTTGTTAATGAATTGTTTGATATAGGGTGCATACAATGGAAACACTATTTCTATCATACTCTGTTAAAAATTACTATGAACTTGTTTGATATAATGCCTCAAATAAATTTGTTAATGAATTGTTTGATATAGGTTGCATACAATGGAAACACTATTTCTATCATACTTCGTCAAAACTTACCACGAACTGTTTGATATAATGCCTCAAATAAACTAGAGGTGCCCTGGTAGAAATGTATGCAAAATTTGGAAGCATAGACAGGGCATGTTAATTTTTTGACAGAGTAGAAATGTATCATAGAAATAGTGTATGTTGAAAAGGCTTTAGAAACTTTCAAACAAATGCAGTTTCAAATCAACAAATTTGAAAAAAATTGCATTTAGGGTTTAGAAATTTAACAAACAAACGCATTTTGATATCTATGAAATTCGAATTTGACAAACCTTGTGAGATATGCAAGTCGGGTTGATGAATTCTAGAGAGATGAAGTCGAGTTTTCCATTCATCATTCGCCGCAAGCACAGAGCATAGGGAAAGCAGAAAAAGGTAAAAAATGACAATTACAGGTTCTAAAAAAAAAAAATTATGCCTTATTTGAGGGGGTTCGATCGAAACCCTTAAAATATTAATTTTTTTTGTTTGTGTTTTAGGGTTCGGTCGAACATAAAAGGTGGTTCGACCAAACCCAATGAGTTTGGGGAAAGGAAGAAAAATCAAATTTCCTTCCTCATAAAATTTGTAAACCACTATTGTGGTTTTACCCCTATTATATCACTATAGCAAAGACGTATATTGATCTTGTATTGTTACATACCCCACTATTCCTTTCCATGTTTTTTATCACATTACATTTGGGGGAACCCCTTATCATGAGGTAGCTTTATTTGGAAACATTTCATTGGCATAGTGCTTTCCAAATAAGCTCTCGTGACCTTTTATCACATGGAATTTATCATTTTATACTTTAAATTAATTGCAAAAAGCATGGTATTTTGTAATTTGTTCAAAGTGGGGGCATACATTAGCATTATTTTTGCTTCACTTTGTTCACAGGGCATTGGACTAGTGGTGTGTTGACATTGACATTTCTTTGCTTCACTTTGTTCACAAGTGTTGAAATTTTTGATGCATTGGCATGACATTTTGATCATTTTGTGGCACCTTATTGGAGTTATTAAGGAGTATAACTCTTGATATGGTTATGGGTACACACCTAGTGAAAAAATGTCCTCACTAGAGCTAGTGTGTTTCTTATTTTACTACTCTGTCTTGGGGGCTCACCTAGTGAAAAACAATCCTCACTAGCCCATGTTCTTCTTGTTTGTGATTCACTTAGAAAATATCAAACTTTTCTATAGTGTAAGTCATGAACACCTTTTGTATGGATCCTAGCATAACATAACCTATTAGTCCATACCTTCCTTTTGCATTTCATGTTAACACTTTATGTTAGTGTATGTTCTCTTGTTGCATTTTATACATGTGTGTGTTCCTTTTTTCCTATGTTTTTTTGCAATGGGATCTTGGATTCTGGGGGCTTGATCACCTCCCTTGATCCTTAGTCATCCTATCTCTCCAAAATTCATGTAATTGAACCCCTCTTGGCATACATTTCTCTACTTTAGTGTGATTTTGAGCATAATTTCATACTCTCACTAAAGTGGAGGCTAAATATAGCATTGTAAATTGTCACCCATGAAAATTTCACACTATGTTTCTCTCCCCCTAAATTAATGAGCCTAATTGAGTCCCTAATTTCTTGAATTATGCACTTCAAGGCCTATTTTTACCATTTTTTGAAGGATTGCAAGCATTGAATAAATGCAGGCAATTAATGTTTTGATCTCAAAACTCAATGTCCTGGAAGATAGAGCTAGGACCCATATTCCCACATGGGAATATGGGTCCCCCTATCTTGTCAGGGACTAATTTTTAATATGTTGTTGGCCGCATTTTAATAAATTCGAATTTCAAGTTTCAGCTTTGGGGATCTAATTTTTAATAAATTAGAACAATTACATATAATAGCTAATTATTTTATCATTTGAAATCTAATAACTAAGGACAATAATTCATGAGAAAATACTATTGTCAAGAACAAGTCAAAAGTAGCATTTTAGATCTTTGTTGCAACAATTCAAGATCCAACATCATCTCAAAGTTTATGTGTTTTCATGTTAGCATTGTTTTGTAACGGATAACACTTTTGTAGGTCTCCAAGAAAATCAAGTAAACAAGATCCAAGTCCTTGAGGTGATGTGAATCACTTCATTCCTTCAAGGAAGCCATTGAAGAGTGGTGAGTTGCAACATTTTGTGATTTCATCATTCCTTCCTATCAATTTATTTGTTTTATCATTTACATTTCCATTGTGGAAGTGGAAACACTAACACGGGGTTTGACCAAGGCAAGTCTGTAAAATGTCACAACATTTCTTCTCTCTTTGAATGTGCAGGTTATAGGTTTGAAGAGGATTGAAGGAATATTGAAGGTAATTTTCTCATTTTTGCATTCAAAGCCCTAAAAGTTGTCAAGCCACGAAAACTCACCTATAGATTTACCTAATGATATTATGAAAACTCTACAATTGAGAAGTATAAGGTTGGATCCAACATCAAAGGACTACAAAATTAGTTTTAGGAAGCCCTATTAGAGACCCATATTCCCCTAGGCATGTGAGTCCTCCTTTGCATGGAAAATATAACTTTTTGTGATAGGTGCACAATCTCCAGTACTTCTCAGATCTACCTATAGTTTAATGTTTTAGTCTGTGTGTTTCTAGAATATTGCATTTAAATCATATAAGGTTAATCATATATAATCATTTCCAATCCATTTTCATGGCCCCAAGAATGTAGATCTAGGTCTGATTAACTCACCTTCATGGTTGAAATTCAATCTATTCACCTTGTTGATTTGCATTCTAATGTAACTTTAAAAAGATAATTGATCCTAGGTTTAGGCATTAAACCTAAGGACCTCCTTTTTCTATGTTTGAAACCTTTGGATTTGGAACCTGAAACAAACCATTTTATGTTAATCCCAAAGATCTACTTATGTATGCTCTCCTCTTGCACCTTAGATTGATCTCGACGAAAAAAAATAAGTTATCTTTCTTTTCTTTTCTAGGCTTGCTTTTTGGACTTTGAGTATAGAGATGAGAAATTCAAAGGGTTGTAGAAGCTATTTTGGAGCTCTTCGCATTGGATAAAATTATCATCTCAAGTTTAGCGTTGGAATTTGAGTTCATTTATTCTAATCACTTTATAACATTCAATTTGTGAAGTTCTTAAAGGTTACATTATTCACTTTTCTTTAATCAAATCTTGCTTGGTGTTTCTTCCTCACATTGAAATTAGGATAAAATTAATCTCTCACATTTGGATTTGGGATCTGAAATAAACAAGTGTCTTTTAATCCCCAATATCTACATACATATGCTCTCCTCTTGCACACAATGATGATATTGAAGATAAAAAATAAGTGATCTTGTTTTTCTTTTTAGGGAGGCTACGTAGATAATTGATCACTCTAGGGGATGGCCTCAACTCCCATGTTCTAAAAAAGAATAAAGAGCAGGGGGTGAATCAAAAGGAACACCTCTTGTAAGTGGATTAATGTCAATCTTTACTAAGCCTCTAATAAATTTATACCTTAGAGAAGTGAAGGTGGAGAGTCGGTTACCCTCTCCTCCCAGTTTTTTTGGGAGTATTCCCTTTCATCTATGGATTAAGGCCTCATGTACCCCTTGTGGTAAATCTTGAGGATACCCCTAGTTGAGCTTCTAAAGTCTAGTCAAAACTTATTATTCATACCCACTTGAGTAGGATAGTTAATATGTCTTGTGTGTTTGGTTGTTTAGATCACTATCTCGACTTGAAAGCAAAGGGGAGATATCCATTCAAAATTGAGCCTCAACAATTTTCTTTATCATTATATATTTGTGTGTTTCTAATCTTTGAACAAATTGTAAAAATTCAAAAATCAGTAAAACTAAAAACATTCCAAACCAAAGTAAAAATTAAAGGTAAAATATCAAATTATTAAATAAGCAGAGCTTAAACAAGACCTTTTATTGGCATTGTCTTATTATCCTTTGTACTATTTGAGGAGTGGATAACTTTTTGGTATCTTTTCATATCATTATAAAATTTTATCATAGTTCAAATTGGATCCCCTATCCTTTATTTTATCATATCATTTGTGTATATATCAATATCTTGAGAGTCATAAGGCTACTCTTGATTCTGAGATCTCCACCCTTTAGCAAGTTGGCTTGCACTCACAAGTCTAGTTCAATTGGAATCAATATTTATCAGATCTTGCTTTGACTCATAAGTCTAGTTCAAATGGGATATAACATTGTATATGTTAATATCATTATTATCATTTGGAGATCCAACTTAGCTTTGATCTATTTTGGTTTTGAGAAATAAGTATCAAAATTGTTGAAAGAAAATCTTATTTTATCTAAGGTCTTAAATGCCATATTCCAATTACAAGATCTCAATATAAGAAAAGGATAGAATCCTATAAAGAAGAGTCAATCATTATAACAAGCATGAGTGTCAGTCAACATAAGCGGGGAACATATTCAAACCTACCCTTCCTTCATGATGAGACTGTAAGGGCTCCTTATGTTGAAGATGATCAAGAACCAACATTAGAATACTTACAATAATTTGAACAAGACCCTATAGTAATGAGATTTTTGGATCCTTTATTTAAGAATAATCCTAATCATTACCTTCAAGTGTTAGTGCAACATGGTGCCAAGCTACCCTATAGCTTTGAAATTCCTAGGCATAAAGAACAATATCTTATAACATTCACTACATCTCACACTTTGGGAAAAGCAAGTCAAATCAACACATCAATGAAAAACGTAATTTTATCACAAATGGACACAATATCAAAAAATCCAATTTAAACATCAAGGGAAAAGGTGGCCAGTACTTTCATGTTCACCACCACCTCCATCTAACACATCAAAATTTTAATGGAAAACCTATCAAGAGACACATCAAGATAAATTCACCCCAAAAAAATCACCTACCTTTGGTAGATCTTATTTAAACATGGGTATCTCAAAAATGTAACATATTCCCATTCCACCAAGTCAACCACAACATTACATCCAACTAATTCAACCACAACAATATTACATCCAACCAAGTCAACCACAACAACATTATATTCCACCAAGTCAACCACAACAATATTACATTCTTCTAAATCATCATCAACACTAACAATATTATATTTACACAAGTGCACTTCCATCAACATCCATAAATGACTTGGCTCAACAAATTCAAGAGATAGAATTAAAGATGCCAAACATGGAAATGGGAAACACTAACACTAAGAAGGGTTATACATTGGAAGAAGTATGACCCTTACCTTTTGATAGGACTTTGAACATGATCCATTTCCCTCAAAATTTTGAAATGCCTAGATTTGACAAACACAATGGAAGAGGTGATCCAAGAGAACGCGTTAGAGAATTTTACATAGCTTGTCTTGAGGTGTCCTATAATGATGCAATTATCATTATGTACTTCACTCCTTTAACTTTCTTGCTTCCATTGCCAAATGGCCTTTTTACTTCAATATGCCTGTTTGAAAACTAATATGTAGCTGCTTATTTGACAAACTTCTAGTGTTACTATTTCTTGTCTAAACAATCTCCACTCCTATTAGAAATACAAAATATCCTCACATAGGATATGGTTACTGGGTAGCAAAAAAGCTTTGATTCTTTAACTTGTTCCAGGAATATAGTTTTTCCTCACATATTTAAATTATTCTTTGATATGTTCAGATGTATTCTTTTAGAAATATAAATCAGTTCAGATGTTTAAGTATATCTATCTGAATAATACCAAGATATTTCAATCTCAAAGCACCTAACATTCATATAGTTTTGCCTCACATATTTAAATTATCCTTTGATATGTTCAGATGTATTCTTCTAGAAATATAAATCAATTCAGATGTTTAAGTATATCTATCTGAAAAATACCAAGATATTTCAATCTCAAAGCACCTAACATACCAATGTGACAAATTCAAGATAGATGCCTTAAGATTAATATCTCTGTACATTTATCAAATAAATATATTGTATATTTAAAATATGTAAGCTAAAATGGAATTTTTAATTAAAAACTAATATTATATTTTTATTAAAGCTTAAAGGTGTGACTTTTATAGAGCTATAAAACTTAATCTTTAAAACATAAATGAAAACATCGAATTATTATAATTTTAGGCGGGCCATTTTTGTAAACCATGTACAAACATTATACATCACCACCATCCTCAGCTGTAGCTGTAGGTTATACGCCTCTCAGCATAAATATTAAAGATAGTACCTGCATCCCACTAGTAGTTTGATGCCAAAAATTTTCTACAATATTTAAGATTCCTGCCATAGCAGTAAAACCTTCCATTTAATCAGAATATGAAACCACTTAATGACCACTACTACCATAGGAAATGCTTATAGTGAAAAGCTGGTCAGATTAAAAAATGACAAACTGTTGACGTATATATTGGCCTTTCCCATGAGATATTTAGCATTCTATTATTATTCTGGCACAAAGAATTGATTTGATAATGTCCCATTTCTTCAGTCTCTGTCCTTCAGGCTCACTGCAAATGCCGTCCGAGAGATTATTCCAATAACCAGAGATCCATATACATCTATTTCTAGTGTTTTTGCTGATATGAGGAAATTAAAATATTTTCACTCTCATGGTGATAAGGTTTGATAGGCCATACTACACTTAAAATTGAATTATGAACCAATTTTTCACTTCTGCAGCTGTAATACTTAGCCATTATCCTTGACTCTTTTATAATGTATGGTCTTTGTTGAATACAAGGCATTTGTCCCTATCATAACCAGACCACTTCCAAACACTAAACATTTCAGTAAACATTTTTTTCTGTAAATATATAAAACATTTTTATAGTTTACAACTATATGCAGGCATATCTATAGTCTTTTATGTAAAACTGTAGAGGAAAACACAAAAGAGCTGAATATCTGATGCTCTAGATGGATTGATATAAGTTTTCTAGGGTCATTCTTACAAGTAAACAAATGCTTATGGTGTTGATAGTGAGGTCAATGGCATCAAGTAGGGTTCTAATCTTGGGAAGTTTCCCACCTCGGCAGCAGGCACAAACCCTTGAAAAAACTGGCATAATAAAGTTATAAGCAAATACTAATGGTGTTAATATCGAGGCCAATGGCTTCAACTAGGATTTTAATATTGGGAAATCTTTCACCTCGGCAGCAGGCACAAATCCTTGAAAAAACTAGCAGAATAGACCCCCAAATGTATGATTCGCCCTCAGCAAAAGGTTACAAAAGCAGGCCTTTAGCAGGTGGTTGAGACGGCAAAAGCAGGCTGTTGATAAATATTGCAATAAATTTTACCTTCATCAAGAAAATTTGAAGAAAAATTTAAATAAAAAAGGTGGAATTATAGAATAATGCTTTTCTCTTGTCCCAATTCAATTTCTATAGGAGCACCTAATTGATAATTTTTGTATACCAAGAGGTGGATTTGTGATTTTCCTTTTAGCAATTTCATAGAATGAAATGCATAAAAATAACTTTGATATGGCTGTAGCATTGCTTAAAGAATGCTAATAGTGTAATTTGCTGGCACGTTACAGTACAGTTTCACCCCCAATGATAATTTGCTAGTGTAATTTAAACATCATGATAAAGCTTCCTAATAAAAAGAGCAAAGAATACTACAATATCTGAACATGAAAACAGGAACCTCCAGCAAGTTTAATGAAATTACATTCATCATGACTTCCAATATTGCAATAAATTTTAGCTTCATCAAAATAATTTGAACAAAAATTTAAATAAAAAAGGTGTAACCACAGAATAATGCTTTTCTCTTGTCCTAATATCTATTAGAGCACCTAATTGATAATTTTTGTATCCAAATGACGGATTTGTGATTCTCCTATTAACAATTTCACAGAATGAAATACATTAAAATAACTTTGATATGATTGTAACATTCCATAAATGTTAAAGAGTGTTACTAGTATAAATTTCTGACATGTTGCACCACGGTTTGACATTCAATCATAATTTGTTTGTGTAATTTAAACATCATCATAAAGCTTCGTAATAAAAGAGTAAAGAATATTACAATATCTGAACATGAAAACCAGAACCTTCAACAATTTTAATGGTACATCCATCATGACTTCCAAAACATTCAGTTACTGTTTGATACTCTTTGCATTAATGACGTTCAATATCTTTGGCACATCGAAAAAAAATTATCCCAAGATTTAGAAAAGAACTATGCAAACTCTGGAAGAGGTAGGAGAACTTAGCAAATTCAGATAAAACACAGGCAACCGACAATGTAATCTGTTGGTTAGTTATCACCTGAAATATACCTTATTACAACCAAGAATATTTTGCCTAAAATGTGGACCCAAATACAAGGGTAAAAAGCTCTCTGGAATGCTTGGTTAAAGAAAAGCTATTAGAATATTTGGGCTGAAAATCAACCCAAACGAAAAGCAAACCTTTTTCTAGCTCTTTTAGCAAGATTTACATTCTCATCAAAGAACAAAGCTATAGAGCTTCTGAAGTAAAAGTGACTACATATTATTTCCATATATACAATTTATTGCTAGGTTCCAAAAAAATAAATACATTAAATTCAAAGAAACATGTAAACAAGGAAAAACACACTCTTATGCAATGCTTGTTTAAAAAATAATTTTCTAATATTTGGACAAAAAACAACCCAAATAGAAAACAAACCTTTTTCTAACCCCCCTCCTCTAAGCTAATCTATATCAGTATCACATAACATCCAACCTGATGGAACCCTATCCACTTACAATTAATTCTTCATATACTAGTTTTATCTAGGTGCAAAAAGCACCTGAAATTTGAAGAAAAAGATATAACTTACATGAATTTTGTACCAATAGCAGCATGAAACTTGTTTAGAGTGTAAGGAACAGAGAACCATTGGCAACCGCTTCTTCATGTTTGACAATTAGTTGGGGATAAATCTTGTTTCCTGGTGTTGTTCCTTGTGGTGATAAGAAATTCGGAGTCTTGTTTGACAACTGACTGGGCACAAGCCTTGTTGCTTGGTTTGGTTCCTTGTGGTGGTGGGGAGTTAGGAACCGAATGGACTTCTTTTGGAGAAGACAGGGATGGTATGGATTGGTGGGACAATTGATTTTCATTCTGAACTTGCTCCTCTCGAGAAATGTTGTTAATATCAAGTTGCTGGTCTGACATAATAGGGAAGAAAGCAATGGTGGAGCAGGAGACTCCAACCAACAACCGAAATAATTAAAAAGTATTATCTATTTTTCCTTAGGAACTGAATGGTGTTGTTATAGTAGGAATAACGTGTGTACTTGTGAATGTTGGAATATGAAGAAGTTTGGTAGGTGCACGTAAATATGAGAACATCTGACGGCTGGAGGTTCTCTTATATGTGTTCAGCAGATGTTTGTGATTTACAGGGAAACTGAATTATAATTATTATTTTTAGGGGCATGGTTTTGTTTTTAACTTAATGTAAAGGAGTTCTCAACTATAATTAGGAGATTATAGTTTTAACACCTCCATGCATGCAAAATAATTAATATTTTTAGGGGCATGGTTTTGTTTTTAACTTAATGTAAAGGAGTTCTCAACTATAATTAGGAGATTATAGTTTTAACACCTCCATGCATGCATTCCTTTGCATGATATTGCTCGTGATTAACATTTTTTCAGGGGGTCTTTTTAAATAATGTTCTAGTCTAGTGGCCTTTATGTTGCCCTTCCTTCCTTCATATAATTAATAGGATAGAAATAGATGGAATCTAGTTAAAAAAGGAAAAATGGATAGAAATAGAAATATGTATAAAAAATATTTTAAATTAGAAATAGATGGAATCTAGTCTAAAAAAAATAAAATGGATAGAAATAAAAATATGCATAAAACATAATTTAAATCAAATAAAATGCAATGCAAACTTCAAAAGAGTGAATGTAGTATGTTGAAGTTGTTGAAGACTTGCATGCAGTTGCTCATAATTCAACAGTATGACATTAGCCTAGAAGATGTTCATGTATATGTTGAAATGACAATGGTAGGTGTCTTTTCTAGAAAACCAAATTGGAAGGAAGCGTTAGGATTAAAATTCAATAATACATGTCAATCAATGGCCAGGATTGAAAGATGTAGTATGAAATACAGTTAGGGCTAAGTTAGGACAAAGGCACAAAATGAATGGTAAGATTGAATTATGAGATAATTCAATCAACGGTTGAAAATGCATGAGACAAGAAGAGATAAGATTGACATGGAAGATAAGATTGGCACAAAAAAGAGATTGTTGTAGAAAATTTAATAATTATAAAATTATTTAATTTAGGAGGAAAAGTGAATAATTTAATAATTAAAATATTATTTGATAATAGAAGACATGTGATAGGTTGAATTTTAATTAAAATAACAATTTAATTAAAAGTGGAGGAAAGGGGAAAAACATTAAATAATTAAAATAATTATTTAATAGTGGAGGGAAACATGGAAAATAATTAAATAAATAAAATTTATTTAATTATAGAAGAAAAAGTTAATGAATAATTAAAAAAAATAATTATAGTAGAAAAATGAAAAATAATTAAATAAAATTAGAATTTATTTAATTATGAGAATTAATTAGTACTTTATAATCTTAAGGGATACATAAGTATGCACCTACCAAACTTCTTCATATTCTGACATTCACAAGTACACATGTTATTCCTACTAGAACAACATCATTCAGTTCCTTGAGGCAAAATAGATACTACTTTTTTATTATTTCAATTGTTGGTTGGAGCCTCCTACTCCACCATTGCTTTCTTCCCTATTATGTCAGACAAGCCACTTGATATCAATAACATTTCTCAAGAGGAGCAAGTTCAAAATGAAAATCAATTGTCTCGCCAATCCATACCATCCCTATCTTCTCCAAAAGATATCCATTCGGTTCATAATTCCCCACCACCATAAGGAACAATACCAAGCAACGAGGTTTTTGCCTAGTCAATTGTCAAGCACGAATAAGCGATTGATGGTGTTGTGGTTTTGAATTTCTTATCACCACAAGGAACAACACCAAGCAACAATATTTATCCCTAACCAGTTGTCAAACATGAAGAAGTGGTTGCAAATGGTTCTATTCCTTGACACTCTAAACAAGTTTCATGCTGCTATTGGTACAAAATTCATGTAAGTTATATTTTTTTCTTCAAATTTCAAGTACTTTTGGCACCTAGATAAAACTAGTATATGGAGAATTGATTGTAAGTGGGTAGTGTTCCATTAGGTTGGATGTTATGTGATACTGATATAGATTATGCTTAGAGTAGGGGATTAGAAAAAGGTTTGTTTTTTATTTGGTTTTTTTTTCAATCCAAACATTAGAAAATTCTTTTTTAAACAAGCATTGCATAAGAGTATGCTTTTCCTTGTTTCTATGTTTTTTTTAATTTAATGAGTTTTTTTAAATAAAGTGACCAGAATTATATATCATAATTGCATAAGATAATAGTTATAAGCCGAAGCAAAAAAACAAAGTAATTAATACTTTCTCTATAGGTTGAATTAGGAAAATTAGATGAGGGAAGAAGATTAATTTATGCATGTTCAAATTCTTTTCTTCTAGTTCTTATTTTACGTAAGGTTTTTATTGCATTGCTCTGCTCTTCTCATCTACAATCCTCATATGCCACAATAATTATAAAGATCTATAACTAATATATATATATATAATATGCATTAATATATATAAAAATTTGCATTAATATATATAAAAAATTTGTATTAATTTATAAAAAATCTCACTACTAAAAGTATCAGAACCCTATAATACAAATCTGAAAACATAACCTATGAAACACATGTATTTTCAATTCTATGAAGTTACATTAGAAGCATTTCCCTAAAAACATATACTCTAATATTAAAGTTGCTTGCTTTGAGATGTTTGTGTGATAATAACATATATTCTAACTTTTAACAACTCATTTGCTTTTAAACCAGTAGAATTGATGAACATGAAGTAAGAAATATGAGTGGAAATGCTGCTAAAATATTTAGAAAAGTTTATCAAAATCCAATAAAAAACACTAAAACAATTTTTGCTTATTAGAAAGTTGATTCTCAAACCCATAACAGTTACTACAAGGAATAGTAATAA
The DNA here is from genome assembly GCA_007258455.2 of Sequoia sempervirens. NCBI lineage: Eukaryota > Viridiplantae > Streptophyta > Pinopsida > Cupressales > Cupressaceae > Sequoia > Sequoia sempervirens. The sequence goes on from VDFB02196859.1 coordinate 13,966, forward strand.
TAATTTGTAATGCCTCAAGTGTCAAATTGTTTTAAAATGTAATTGATGGCTGTGTGTTGGAAAAAAAACTTTGATGAATATGTTTTGAATATTCTTGAGCAAAATAACCAGAAGCAAAACCCAAGAGGGGAGGTGGCAAGAAGGGAGCTATTAGAATAGAATGCTCCTAATTGACGAGGGCAGAGCATTTCCACGGTGTTTGTGGTCACTTAACAACAATAGTTACAATAATGACAAAAAAAAGCCATTCCAATATTAACAGAAACTATGGGTAAAAAAAAGCTATTGAACTTCTAGACAGGCACAATTTAATTGGAGAGATTACATTATTGAGAGCATGTTGACAATCGGTATAGTAGTATGGTCCAATAGTTACTCTGACCTACCATAATCACCTATTTTCAATAATTATTACAATGGTAGACAAAAAGAATTTAGTCTTTTTTTTAAATTATAGTTACTTTCTCAGTATTTTATAGGGTATTATAGTGAGTTGGAGCAGTAGAATGAGAAATCGAATTGAGAGACTTAGTGGAAGTTGGGCGGTACCACAGGGACATTCACAATCAAATAAAGTATGGATTTCTCTTACTTTTGATCTCTTTTATTCTGATGATGGATTATGAAGTGTGATCCAAAATATTGATGATAAAAACACAAACACAATCAAAACTAGAAATAAAAATTGATTCGTGATTATAGATTATAAAAACTTGATTTCTTTAAATGAACACCTGTAAATCCTATCATACAATGCAGCATACAAAAATAGATTGAGAGATTAAAACTAGCCTACCTCGCCTCCAACACCAACCTCTTTCAGCTCGTACAATTCTAGCAAGACCAGCATCAACGCCGCAAAGTTACTTTAAAACCCTGAGAAATAGTGCACCGACAAATGCTCTGTTTTGTCTTGCCTCCACACCATACAAACTATATATCAAGGCATGCAATGGCCTAAAGAGACGTTTTGGAGGGTCGGTGTCATCCGAGCGTGGAGTTCCGATAGAATCTCAAATGATGAGGCTGATTAGTTTGGCTGTAATTTACTATTACGGGAAACTTGTTTGAG
>VDFB02196860.1:0-15408 GCA_007258455.2 Sequoia sempervirens
AATTCACTATAAATCTCCAAATTCCTTCACTCTCAAATGAGAGAGAACCTCCTTAAATATAAGAGAAAGGGTGGCATAATACTTGAAGGGGTATTACTCACATTTATTCAACAACCATCATTCATAAATAATTAATAATATAATAGTTATTAGACTATTATTTATTTCAAATTGGATATGCTTAATAAGCATATAATATATAAAGTTTTATAATCTTATATTAGAACAATATACAAATGTTATAAGGGTATGACCCCTAATAACATTATAATAACATTATGTTCTAACAATTGTATGTTGACATATTTGGTAGATCAATGTATAATAAAATTACAAGGCTAACAAACATATATCTTACACTTTTTATCTTCACTTTGAACTCATTTGATCCATTTATCTCATATATAATGACTGGTGTACTAGTGACACACTTAAGCATGCAAAACTTGATTGAACTTGTCTCTTTTCATCTTAAGTATTCAAATCCGATCAACATATCTTTCATTCTTTGACCTACGCTAATTTTGCAAGTGTGGATCTTAGGCTAGTTTAGAACCATGACTGTGGTCTTGACCTTTGAACTTAAAACTCAACTTTCAAAATGGACCTACGTTGACCCCTTCCTATAAGTTGTTACTTATTGAGTTGAGTGTGAAAGATTTGATTTGCACACAAAGGCATTATATTAAAGGAAAAACCCTAATTCATTTTTAGGTATCCATTTTTACTTATCAAATTTGCCATCTCTAAATAGGATTATATCATTATCACTTGGAGAGCATCAATTAGTACCAATAACCACATCTTAACATCATACTAGGCATCTTGCATGATTTTTTGGTTTGCCTTCCAAATAATCCAAATTGTTAATTTGATTGAAGAGGTCTGACTAAGGAAAAACTCCTTGCACAATGTCAAACTCCCACAATATTTGTAGCTACCACTATTTTCAAATAGCAAAGACTGGCATGTAATTGCAAGTCATAGATGCATAAATCATTTTTGCAACAAGTCATTTCTATAGATTTGGACCATAGCCACACTTGCAAGGTTAGCTCCATAATTGTTGAATTGAAATAGAATACATATTATATATCTTGTAGTTTTTCAAAGACATACTATTCTAGATTTTATTGTTAGAGAATGCCAAGAAACTTAAGCAAATCTAAGCTAGGTGTGAATAGGTCAATCCTAGAAAGGTGATTTAGCTAACTAGGTATGGTAATGACTTTATTTACACTAACATTTATCACAAATCACCAAACTGAATTATTAAACACAAACTACAATAAAATATGCCATTGCCACTTCTAAAGCTAAGTACTCATTCTCTTCTTGGTTGTTTTGAAAATAATGTTTTGTGTTGTTATTTCCTTCATATTGTAGTATTAAGGTAATATTAAATTAGTTGTCCCTATGAATATTTATCTACTCTAGAATATATTTATAAAGGAGAGGCCTTTAAAATCATATATAATAGTAACATTAAGGAACATATGATTGGAAGATTAATGTTATTAGGGAATTTTAGTTTATAACTTCAATAATGAATAACTGGATAAGTTTTTTATAAGTATCGTCAAATTAACCACATGCAAGTTTATTATATAGGATATATTTATTCTAATTTTAGTTATGGTATCCAAGCTTTGAGTTTAAATCATGTCAACCTATGATACTACAAATGGGGGACCTCATCTTCCTCCCTGAAGGGACTTAGACATATATTTGAGCCCCAAACTACTTGTCACTACGCTAAGCATCTATGCGCTAATCTAAATGATGTTACTAAAATGTATGATGCCATAATTTAATTAGTTTACACAAGTTTGATAAGATATTTTCCACGATTTATGCCTTTGTTGGTGGATATTTAATTAAAAATTTCACTAATGAAAAACTTAATTTGTACCCTCCTTATTAAGTAAATTATACCTGGATCAATGAATCAAGTTTCATATCCATTCATTGACATCATCACTACTGTTAGATCCTAGGTCACAATTATGTAATTCTTTTTGACATGTGAACTTGATTAATAACATTTTACAATACATAAAAGCAAATGAAACATACACACACTTGTGAATGAAATGCACTTCCTCCATCCATATCTTCATTCATTCAAGATTGTTCAAAAACATTATTATCTTTCATTGTAAATATTACAAGGCAACTTATGAAAAGATCTCTTCTATTTAACATTTTAAATATACAAGGGTTAATTTGTATTTTCCATTAACATCATTTCAAGTTTAAGTTCTCGCTAAAAAATCTACATTATTATGATATTACCCAAAACACCTAATTCCCCTCTTCTTATTTACCTTTTTAAGATTCAAGTAAGCTCGAGTTTTTTAATTTTATATTTAATGATACAAATGTCAAACTTTCTACATCTTTGAATTTTTTACAAATGGTGATACTTCAACATTCATTTATTTTTGTATTGAATGAATGCCAAAATTTTGATGCCTACAAAAACTTAATCCATTAATAAATGAAAATACTTGAATATTGGTAGCATCAATTGCTAAAAAATATCTTACCTTGCAAATATAAGTTGAAATCATTATATCTTGAAAGAATAAATGGTACAAAACTTTGCTCTCGTGTAAAAGGAAGATCTTAAATGGACAAAAGTAAAGAGGAAGAAGATAGTCTCCTCAAAAGTAAAGCACCAAATGATGTTAAAGTGTTGATTCACTTTTTTTTTAATTTGTTTGATATATATTCAACGGAGTGGATCCCTTGTCCACAATTCACCTCGAAAAAATATTTCTTAATTAATTCTAAACCAAAATAGTAAATAAACTAGTATATCCATTTTTAGTAAAAAATAATGTAAAATACATCCTTTAAAAGTGTCTATTTTTCATATAAATGAAATAAGTGCCTTGGAAGGATATCTCTCCATATGCTAGTTATATTATTATCCTCATAGATTCGTTTGATTCTAGAGAAAGTCACCTTAATAAATCATTTTTTAATTATAAAATTTAAGTAGTATAAAATCATTTTATTGTATTTTATTATATACATACATATATCTACATATAAATTTTAATTTTTAGTTATAAATTATTTTATTTTATTTTGATTTTGATAGTATTGTAATAATAGTAGTAACAATATGTAATCAACATAAAAACACCTACTAACTAATATATATAACATTAGTCTTTTTGAACCATTGCGGAAATTGGGCAAGGTGTGGAAGTAGAATTTTGAATAGTATGGGAATATTGTGAAGTTCAGGACAGCCATGGATATTGTGGAAGTTTGGGTCCATCGGGTTATCTCAATAGATACAAAATATTATGTTCATTGAAACCAAAACATGCCTCTTTTCTTATAGAATTAGTCTTTCAAGTTTTTTCGAGCTATTATGGAACTTCCAAGGGATAAGAATATTGTGAATTCCGGTCATAGATATTCTTATTAAGTTTATAATTATTTTTCGCCTTTTTACATTTCTCTTCCAAACCTCTTCCACTAACTTCAACTAAATATGAAGGTTACAGTTTTTTTAAAAGTTTCCAGCCAGTTTAGATTATTGTGGAGTTATGAGCTACATAAGAATACTATGAAAATTTTGGGTTAATCAGAATATATCCTGATAGACAACAAATTATATTAAATTATATTACATATTATAACTATATTTTATATATTATCTATTATATATCATATTATATTTTAAATATGTTATACATCGACAATTTAGCAGTGTCATCTCTAGCTAGAACTGTTACATACATTTTCCTTTTGTAAAATAATATTATTTTTCTTTGCCACCATTTTGACAATTGTTTCCTCTATAGTGACATCTATTGGAAGCACATTCTTCTTAATTCCACACAACCATATTTGGATTTTTTATGTATTGTAAATAAACATTCTCTGATTTTGGCTGTATACTGTTATGTTTATGCTTATTTTTTGTGGGAAAGACTCTATACACTACTACTATTAATGAGAGATAAACATTTTATCTCTCCTCTATTACAGTTGTCTGTTCATAGTTCTGAGTCGTGTTTTTTATAGATTGTATTAGCTGCAATATATTTTCAATGTAATGCAGGTTTGATACTGTCCTTTTCATCGACATAACTAATGACTGCGTGCACTGTACATGATCTATGCAAATGAGAAGGTGAGAGTGGTCCAGCATAATTTAATGAAATGTTTCACTCTAGAGAACTAAAAGTATCCTCCCCATCAATAAATGACATAGGTGGAGATGGCGGGACACTATATCTTGTTATCCCAAAAATATGAAAATGTTTAACTGGTGAAAAAAATTGCACATGTGTGCGAATGCTTGTCTTCCAAAGCTACATTTAAATATGAGTTTATCTCTAATTCAAAAATAAAGCTCGTTTGATTTGAAACATGAACTGTGGTTGCATCATTAAACATATCTTGTTTAATTCTTGATATTGAACCAGCTTGAGAAAGTCTATTTGTATCCTTCCTCAAGTTCCTCTTAGATGAGTGCATAGAAAAACAAACATGCCAAACACCAAACTGATCTCTTTCTTTCGAGACTGATTGTGTTTGCCTTATGGAAATAAGTGTCTGACGAGTTAAATCAAATCCTACGCCTTTAAGCTTCTCTCGAAATGTATACCACTGTGCAGAGGAACAAATAAAAGTGGTTCTAGTTTAGTCTGTTTGGATAACAGAGTTGGCTTGGGCCGTGGGTTTGCTCCCCATAGGTCTCCAGTTCAATCCCCCGCTCTCGCGGTTGCCCAGTGGGTCTGAATGTGGGCTATGGCGTCTACCCCCAGGGGACTAGTATCGCCCCAGCTTGCCCCAAATACCCAAGGTAGAGACTGCTGGGCCGCTAGACTGAGTCGTGAAGACACCCCTGCCACATAAAAAAAAAATGATTCAAATTCACCATTTTTTAGCCTTGACAAAATTTGCTTTTGCTCTCTCATACAATTTGGGAAAGCCCTCACAGACATGGAAACAACATGAAGTATCTTGAGACATCAACTCTAGAACTAGAAAGGAAACAATTGCATGATTTTATCCTTCGCGCCAACATCTACATCAATAGAAATATCAATAATGCTATAATTTGCCGTAAGGTCCAATAGGTGATGCATTGCATAAGCCTAGATATTTGTAGAAAAACTTCCAAAGTCATACATAACTCATGAAGTGGCCAAAGCTGTTTCAACTTCACTTTCCATCTGCCAAATGTATCTTGTAGAGGACTACACAAAGTGAAATGAAACAAAGTTGCAATCATAATCCTTTATCTCATGCACTCCTGGTATTGGTGTGTGTCCCACTGAAGCATCTCGTAAATTTTTATTGTAGCACTCTTCGTGCATCTCTTTGAGTAATGCCCATTATATATGAAAGGAATGTCATTAGCAATCTCATATAAGAACATATTTGAATACCCATCGCGACATTTTTTAAGGTTCTGTGGAACCATTATACACATTTTGAATCCTATTATCTTGCCACAATTTGATGAAGATGCCACACTATACTTTTTTTTAAGACTAGTAATTACCCAAACTTGTTAGTGTATCAAGGTATGCAGTTGATTGGCTTGTGTTATAAAAGTTTCAAACCATTTTAGATTGTTGCGGAGTTTCGAGCTACGTATAGATATTGCAGCTCGGTATTGGGTTAATTGGGATATATCTTAATAGGCAACGAATTCCTGCAATGAGAGGAAAACAAGTGATATTGTGGGGAAATGGGGCATACAAGGAAATTGTGGTAGTTCTTGAGAAGGTAGGATATACTCTGAAGCCCATCAAATTTATGCAATGAAGGTTTATATGGAGATTTCACAATATGATGGAAGTAAGTGGATTTTGTAGGGTTTTGTGTGATTAGAGAGATTGTGGAAATTTAAACAATTAAAGGATGTATCCTAAATGGAATAAAAACTCTGTAAGACATTGAAACTCTACTCTTCTAGAATTAACCTTTCAAGTCTTTTCGAATCATTGTGGAACTTTTGAAAGGATAAGGACATTGTGGGGATTCAATCCAATCGTGAATATGCTTATCAATTGTATTATTATACTTCTCACTTTTACATTTCACTTCTAAACCTCTTCCGTTGAACTTCAACTAAATACAGATATTATGGGGTTTTAAAGGTTTGAAACCATTTTAGATTTTTGTGGAGTTCAAAGCTATGTAAGGATATTGTGGAAGTTTTGGGTTAATTGGGATATATTTTGATAAGCAAAAAATTCTCACAATGCGAGGGAAACAAAGATATTGTAGGGGAAATGGAGCATACAAGGAAATTTGCATCTTAACTTTACAAAAGATGAATATGTTCTTTCCATTAAAAAAATTCTAGCTTTTGATTTTTTAATAGTTACAGGTATTAATCTGCCTATTAAGCGATTTACAATTCTATAAGCCTCCATATTTACAAATGAACTTCCAAAGTCATACATAACTTGTGTAGTAGCCAAAGCTATTTCAACTTTGCTTTCCATCTTCTAAATACATCTTGAGGAGGGCCACACAAAGTCAAATGAGTCGAAGTTGTAATCATAATCCTCTATCTCATGTACTCTTGGTATTGGTGTTTGTCTCACTAAAGCAACTCACAAATTTTTATTGTAGCACTCTTCATGCATCTCTTTCAATAATGCCCTCTTTATTTGAAAGGAATGTCATTAGCAATGCCAAAAAGATCATATTTGAATACCCACCATGGCATTTTTTAGGTTATGTGGAACTACTATACACATATTGAATCCTATTATCTCTTCACAATTTGATGAAGATGCTACATTATACTTTTCCTAAGACTAGTAATTACCCAAACCTGTTACTGTATCGACATAAGCAACTGACTAGTTTTCCCTCAAATTTGATTGCCCATACATGGTATCAAAGTAACCATGGAAACATCATTTTGCATGAGACTCCCTTTCATCATCCTTAAAACTATTCCTTGCTTCAACCTCTGTAACTGGCAAGTTCCTTTGATGAACAAAATTAGGCCTTGCATTGCCAGTAAGCCATAATGAGCTTCTATTTACATTGGAAATCTCCAAAATTAAAAAAATATTTCTAGGCATACAAGATTTCATGTTTTTCTTGTGTTGTTGGGACACCTTTGAAAGCTTGATAGTTTCCATATTGGCTCTAAACCTTTCAAATAGTAACCAAATCACCTTGTCGAAGGTTCCAACTTTAATAGGAACATTCTTGAAGTTTTGATAATGTTTTAAGTTCACTTTGTTCCATTTCGTCCAGGGTTTTAGTGAGAATGAGAACCATTGGGGGTTCTCGTTGTCCCTAGAACTAGTTGGACCTTTGACCCACACCTTTCAAAGCTTTCAAATGAGGAACTCCAAGGAAACTCTAAGTGTTGGGTCTTCATCAAAAAATTCACAAGGCATTAGAACTTGTCCATCATCTTCTTCTTTATGTTCGTGCCTATTGGCAAGTACCACTATTGGGAAAAGCACAAGAGTGGCTTTGTTGTCATTTGCCAATTTTTTTAAAAAACTAAAGACAATTTGTCATAATTAAACCATTAATATTTTCATACAAATTTTATAATGGTCTCAAATTATGCAGTACTATTTTCTAGTTCGAATCAAAATCTCATAAAAAATATTATTATATTTTTGAATTGTTTTGCAATAGAATGCCATATCAAAAATTAATAACAATATTTTATTATTTTTAAAAATACAAGCATTTTTTTAACAATGTGACCAAAAAAATGAGTGAAACTTCTCAACCAATCAAATTGACCATAATTCATTTTTAAAATATTTTTTGTTAAAAAATTTATATATTAACTTTGCATTGTGATCATTCTTTGCCTAAAACAAAAACTAAAAATTAAAATGTCCATCAATAACTTATACACACAAACACACTAGCAATCACACCTTGGTGTGCAATGGGTACACCAAAGAGGTGTGGAAGGTCAACTAGGCAAGATTTTGGTCTTTTTTCCAGTCATTTTAGATTATTGTGGAGTTATGAGCTACATAAGAATATTATGAAAATTTTGGATTAATCAGAATATATCCTGATAGACAACAAATTATATTAAATTATATATTATATTATTTTATATATTATCTATTATATATCATATTATATTTTAAATATGTTATACATTGATAATTTAGCAGTGTCATCTCTAGCTAGAACTGTTACATATATTTTCCTTTTGTAAAATAATATTGATTTTTCTTTGCCACCATTTTGACAATTGTTTCCTCTATAGTGACATCTATTGGAAGCACATTCTTCTTAATTCCACACAACTATATTTGGATTTTTTATGTATTGTAAATAAACATTCTCTGATTTTGGCTGTATACTGTTATGTTTATGTTTATTTTTTTTGGGAAAGACTCTATACACTACTACTATTAATGAGAAGGCTGCCAACATTTTATCTCTCCTCTATTACAGTTGTCTGTTCATAGTTCTGAGTCGTGTTTTTTCCAGATTGTATTAGCTGCAATATATTTTCAATGTAATGCAGGTTTGATACTGTCCTTTTCCTCGACATAACTAATGACTGCGTGCACTGTACATGATCTATGCAGATGAGAAGGTGAGAGTGGTCCAGCATAATTTAATGAAATGTTGCACTCTAGAGAACTAAAAGTATCCTCCCCATCAATAAATGACATAGGTGGAGATGGCGGGACACTATATCTTGTTATCCCAAAAATATGAAAATGTTTAACTGGTGAAAAAAATTGCACATGTGTGCGAATGCTTCTCTTCTAAAGCTACATTTAAATATGAGTTTATCTCTAATTCAAAAATAAAGCTCGTTTGATTTGAAACATGAACTGTGGTTGCATCATTAAACATATCTTGTTTAATTCTTGATATTGAACCAGCTTGAGAAAGTCTATTTGTAGCCTTCCTCAAGTTCCTCTTAGATGAGTGCATAGAAAAACAAACATGCCAAACACCAAACTGATCTCTTTCTCTTCTTACGAGACTGATTGTGTTTGCCTTAAGGAAATAAGTGTCTGACGAGTTAAATCAAATCCTACGCCTTTAAGCTTCTCTCGAAATGTATACCACTGTGCAGAGGAACGAATAAAAGTGGTTCTAGTTTAGTCCATTTGGATAACAGAGTTGGCTTGGGCCGTGGGTTTGCTCCCCATAGGTCTCCAGTTCAATCCCCCGCTCTCGCGGTTGCCCAGTGGGCCTGAATGCGGGCTATGGCGTCTACCCCCAGGGGACTAGTATCGCCCCAGCTCACCCCAAGTACCCAAGGTATAGACTGCTGGGCCGCTGGGCTGAGTCGTGAAGACACCCCTGCCACATAAAAAAAAAAATGATTCTAATTCACCATTTTTTAGCCTTGACAAAATTTGCTTTTGCTCTCTCATACAATTTGGGAAAGCCCTCACAGACATGGAAACAACATGAAGTATCTTGAGACATCAACTCTAGAACTAGAAAGGAAACAAATTGCATGATTTTATCCTTCGCGCCAACATCTACATCAATAGAAATATCAATAATGCTATAATTTGCCGTAAGGTCCAATAGGTGATGCATTGCATAAGCCTCCATATTTGTAGAAAAACTTCCAAAGTCATACATAACTCATGAAGTGGCCAAAGCTGTTTCAACTTCACTTTCCATCTGCCAAATGTATCCTGTAGAGGGCTACACAAAGTGAAATGAAACAAAGTTGCAATCATAATCCTTTATCTCATGCACTCCTGGTATTGGTGTGTGTCCCACTGAAGCATCTCGTAAATTTTTATTGTAGCACTCTTCATGCATCTCTTTGAGTAATGCCCATTATATTTGAAAGGAATGTCATTAGCAATCTCATATAAGAACATATTTGAATACCCATCGCGACATTTTTTAAGGTTCTGTGGAACCATTAGACACATTTTGAATCCTACTATCTTGCCACAATTTGATGAAGATGCCACACTATACTTTTTTTTAAGACTAGTAAATACCCAAACTTGTTAGTGTATCAAGGTATGCAGCTGATTGGTTTGTGTTATAAAAGTTTCAAACCATTTTAGATTGTTGCGGAGTTTCGAGCTACGTATAGATATTGCAGCTCGGTATTGGGTTAATTGGGATATATCTTAATAGGCAACGAATTCCTGCAATGAGAGGAAAACAAGTGATATTGTGGGGAAATGGGGCATACAAGGAAATTGTGGGAGTTCTTGAGAAGGTAGGATATATTCTGAAGCCCATCAAATTTATGCAATGAAGGTTTATGTGGAGATTTCACAATATGATGGAAGTAAGTGGATTTTGTAGGGTTTCGTGTGATTAGAGAGATTGTGGAAATTTAAACAATTAAAGGATATATCCTAAAAGGAATGAAAACTCTGCAAGACATTGAAATTCTACTCTTCTAGAATTAACCTTTCAAGTCTTTTTGAATCATTGTGGAACTTTTGAAAGGATAAGGACATTGTGGGGATTCAATCCAATCGCAAATATGCTTATCAATTGTATTATTATACTTCTCACTTTTACATTTCACTTCTAAACCTCTTCCGTTGAACTTCAACTAAATATAGATATTATGGAGTTTTAAAGGTTTGAAACCATTTTAGATTTTTGTGGAGTTCAAAGCTATGTAAAGATATTGTGGAAGTTTTGGGTTAATTGGGATATATTTTGATAAGCAAAAAATTCTCACAATGCGAGGGAAACAAAGATATTGTAGGGGAAATGGAGCATAAAAGGAAATTTGCATCTTAACTTTACAAAAGATAAATATGTTCTTTCCATTAAAAAAATTCTAGCTTTTGATTTTTTAATAGTTACAGGTATTAATCTGCCTATTAAGTGATTTACAATTCTATAAGCCTCCATATTTACAGATGAACTTCCAAAGTCATACATAACTTGTGTAGTAGCCAAAGCTATTTCAACTTTGCTTTCCATCTGCTAAATACATCTTGAGGAGGGCCACACAAAGTCAAATGAGTCGAAGTTGTAATCATAATCCTCTATCTCATGTACTCTTGGTATTGGTGTTTGTCTCACTAAAGCAACTCAAAAAAAATTATTGTAGCACTCTTCATGCATCGCTTTCAATAATGCCCTCTTTATTTGAAAGGAATGTCATTAGCAATGCCAAAAAGATCATATTTGAATACCCACCATGGCATTTTTTAGGTTATGTGGAACTACTATACACATATTGAATCCTTTTATCTCTTCACAATTTGATGAAGATGCTACATTATACTTTTCCTAAGACTAGTAATTACCCAAACCTGTTAGTGTATTGACATAAGCAACTGACTAGTTTTCCCTCGAATTTGATTGCCCATACATGGTATCAAAGTAACCATGGAAACATCATTTTGCATGAGACTCCCTTTCATCATCCTTAAAACTATTCCTTGCTTCAACCTCTGCAACTGGCAAGTTCCTTTGATGAACAAAATTAGGCCTTGCATTGCCAGTAAGCCATAATGAGCTTCTATTTGTTGGAAATCTCCAAAATTTTAAAAATATTTCTAGGCATACAAGATTTCATGTTTTTCTTGTGTTGTTGGGACACCTTTGAAAGCTTGACAGTTTCCATATTGGCTCTAAACCTTTCAAATAGTAACCAAATCACCTTGTCAGAGGTTCCAACTTTAATAGGAACATTCTTGAAGTTATGATAATGTTTTAAGTTCACTTTGTTCCATTTCGTCGGGGGTTTTAGTGAGAATGAGAACCATTGGGGGTTCTCATTGTCCCTAGAACTTGTTGGACCTTCGACCCACACCTTTCAAAGCTTTCAAATGAGGAACTCCAAGGAAACTCTAAGTGTTGGGTCTTCGTCAACAATATCACAAGGCATTAGAACTTGTCCATTATCTTCTTCTTTATGTTTGTGCCTATTGGCAAGTACCACTATTGGGAAAAGCACAAGAGTGGCTTTGTTGTCATTTGCCAATTTTTTTTTAAAACTAAAGACAATTTGTCATAATTAAACCATTAATATTTTCATACAAATTTTATAATGGTCTCAAATTGTTCAGTACTATTTGCTAGTTCGAATCAAAATTGCATAAAAAATATTATTATATTTTTGAATTGTTTTGCAATGGAATGCAATATCAAAAATTAATAACAATATTTTATTATTTTTAAAAATACAAGCATTTTTTTTAACAATGTGACCAAAAAAACGAGTGAAACTTCTCAACCAATCAAATTGACCATAATTCATTTTTAAAATATTTTTTGTTAAAAAATTTATATATTAACTTTGCATTGTGATCATTCTTTGCCTAAAACAAAAACTAAAAATTAAAATGTCCATCAATAACTTATACACACAAACTCACTAGAAATCACACATTGGTGTGCAATGGGTACGCCAAAGAGGTGTGGAAGGTCAACTAGGCAAGATTTTGGTCTTTTTTCCATACATTTGTGTAGTACACGAGGTCAATTGGTAGGGCCTTTGAATTAGGAAAATAATCAGGCTCCATTACCAATAGGTTCATGTTATGTTTGCAATACCTGAGAGAGGGAGAGAGAGAGGGAGAGATAAGGATAGAAAGAGAGAGAGATTGAGGGGAAAGAGCAAGAGAGAGAGAGAGGGGTAAGGAGATGGAGATGGAGATGGAGATGGAGATGGAGATGGAGATGGAGATGGAGATGGAGATGGAGATGGAGATGGATATAGAGAGGAGAGGGATATATAACTATGGAAGAGATAAATATATAGAGGGAGAGAATGCAAGAGGGAGAGATAGAAAGATAAAGATAGAGATAGGAAGTGATATATAGAGAGAGGGAGAGAGAGGGAGATATACATGGGTAGAGAGATGGAGAGATAATGAGATAGAGATAGAGGGGAAGATGGAAGAAGAACTATGGTGAAAGATAAAGAGTCAAATAGAAATAGAGGTTTAGGAAGAGGAATAGGGAGAGAGGGAGAGAGGGAGACATGTCTAGAGATAAAGGGGGAGAGGAAGATAGATGTAGAGATGAAGATGGAAGGAGAGGGGAAGAGGGAGAGAAATAGATAGAGAGATGAAGAGGGGTAGAGGGAGAGATAAAGATAGAGCAAGATAAGGAGATATAGAGGGAGAGATAAAGAGGAAGAGTTAGAGAGATATAGAGGGAGAGGGAGATAGTTAGAGGGAGATGGACATAGGTAGAGGAGGGAAAGAAGAGGGGGGAGAGAGGGAGAGAGTTAGATAGAGTGGGAGAGAGAGAGAAGAAGAGGGGGAGAGGGAGATATAACTCAATATAAAGATATGGAGAGGGAGAGGGAGGGATGCATAGATATAGATAGAGGGTGATATAGAGAGATATAGAGGGATAGGGAGAGAGATAGAGAGATAGGGAGAGAGATAGAGAGATAGGGAGATGAGGTAAATAAATAAATATATATATATATATATATATATATATATATATATATATATATATATATATATATATATATATATAAAGTGTAAAAGGAAACAGTTTCCCCTATCTTTTATACATTTGAATTTCAAGTTTTTCTTAAGGTTTTTGGATTTTTGTGCAATTTTGAGATTTTTAAGCAATTAATGACAGTACGGCTTTTGCAGATAATTGAGTAAATTCAATAAAAATTGCTAGATGACTATTAAGCAGGGAAAAAACAACTAAGATTGAAGGCGTTTCATCTTCCATTCATTTTAGCTCAATACAATATAGTTCTACTGACATGCAAGAAGAAACAATGATTTTTATTTGGTAAAACCTGGTAAATCTGATTGCTGATGATGTACTTCAGATGGTACGGCTGATGCAATATATTGCTTTCTCCCCTCAGATACAATCTCAAATAGCTCCTAGTGTTCAAGCGCCCACAGAGGATAAAGCCAGCAACTCTGGAGACATGCGTTTCCCTTCAAGAGCTATCACGCCTTTCTGAAGAAGTACGGCCCAGGTACAATGAAGGTACAGACTGCTAACAGCAGCAAATAAGTTTGTACGGCCTCCCTCTTGAAGTCTCTGAATGATATGAATAGGTGCGCCCAGGTATTAAGATGCCTTCTGGATGAAAGGAATGTACTGAAGCTTTGCAATTTAATTTCCTCTGATGATCAATGGTACGGCCTGCTGTACAAAACAGTACGGCTACAGCAGCAATCAAGTAATTTGTACGGCCCTCCCTTTTTAAGGCTCCAGCATAACAAAGAATAGGCGCCTAAATGAATGAGTGAATATCTTCTGGAGTGGAAACCCTGACAAACCCTCTGAGATCTTTAATCACCATTCAACTTGCAGATGTACGGCCAGGTACAGTTTGTATGGCTGAGGCAGCAATCAGCAATTAAATCAAAATGTACGGCTCTCTCTCTCTGGTATCTCTGGTTGCATAAAACATGTGCGCCCTAATTACGCAAGATCTGTAGAAACCCTAGTTTCCCCCTAATACTGCTTCTGACTGAATTTCAAGTTTTTCTGAAGGTTTTTGGATTTTTGTGCAATTTTGAGATTTTGAAGCAATTAATGACAGTACGGCTTTTGCAGATAATTGAATAAATTCAATAAAAATTGCTAGATGACTATTAAGCAGGGAAAATACAACTAAGATTGAAGGCGTTTCATCTTCCATTCATTTTAGCTCAATACAATATAGTTCTATTGACATGCAAGAAGAAACAATGATTTTTATTTGGTAAAACCTGGTAAATCTGATTGCTGATGATGTACTTCAGATGGTACGGCTGATGCAATACATTGCTTTCTCCCCTCAGATACAATCTCAAATAGCTCCTAGTGTTCAAGCGCCCACAGAGGATAAAGCCAGCAACTCTGGAGACATGCGTTTCCCTTCAAGAGCTATCACGCCTTTCTGAAGAAGTACGGCCCAGGTACAATGAAGGTACGGACTGCTAACAGCAGCAAATAAGTTTGTACGGCCTCCCTCTTGAAGTCTCTGAATGATATGAATAGGTGCGCCCAGGTATTGAGATGCCTTCTGGATGAAAGGAATGTACTGAAGCTTTGCAATTTAATTTCCTCTGATGATCAATGGTACGGCCTGCTGTACAAAACAGTACGGCTACAGCAGCAATCAAGTAATTTGTACGGCCCTCTTTCTAAACCTCCAAAATAACAATAGAATCAACCTTCTGGAAAGTATTGCCTTCTGAATGTATAAACTCTCTGAAACCCTGATGAAGAAACCTCTGTGAAGTTCAATAAATTCTCTGAAGCTCTGTAATTCCTCCTGCATGAAGAAATTTCTCAACTAGCAATAAATCAGATGTTATTTCACATCCTCTGAACTGCTTCGAAGGAGATGGCTCGTTCTCCGACGATTTCGAGACGAAACCCTAAGGTCTCTGTGCTCTGGCAAGACTTGATCAATTCCTCATTTTCCAAAATGTCATAATGGCTCAGAAACCAAGGCAAAACCCTTATTAAGCTGAAAAG
>VDFB02196861.1:0-21402 GCA_007258455.2 Sequoia sempervirens
GCAAACCAAAACAATTCCCAACCTTTTCAAAAGAAAAAATAAAGGGTTCCTTCAATTCAATCCCCCTCAACAACCAACTCCAAATGTCAATAACCAAGTATTTGTTATCAAAGCCATGGTACCCTTTAGCTATGGAGACCTGAAAATACAATTCATTCCCTTACCTGATACCCTTCATAACACAATGACCCAACTTTTAGACCAACAAATGATTACATTGCCTCCCGTCAAAACACTCGGCCCTAATAAGCCGTTACCCCCGATCTTTAGATCAAATTCTTATTGCCACTATCACCGACAAAATGGACATAACACGAAACATTGCAAGCATCTTAAACATCTCGTGCAAGACCTCATCGATTATGTTCGTCTATCCATTAGAGGTGTTAGTGATCAAGGAAATAATTTCATTGCCCCTCCCAACCCAAACTTGAAAATTTTCACTAACCCAATGCCAAAACATAATATTTCATTTGTAAAAGCCAGTTAAACTACAAAGAATGATGTGATGAATATTGACATAGATGATGATAACAATGATTCTATTCAAAATAATACTATCAATCCTATAGATGAAATGGTAAGAGTGATAGACGTCATTCAACGTAAGGGCCAAACTAAGAATACTCTTGACATTGCTTTCTTCTCTAAGGATATAATTAAACATGCAATTGATGGTCCTCTCTACATAGCCAGTCATATCTATGACAATCCCACTAATGGGATACTAATAGATCCTACCTGTGGAGAGAATGTGATCACCGAGGAATTCTTACTTTTGCATGAGCTCTATCAAGACATATATGCTAAAACAAAAGCATGGATCAAGACACATAATGGTTTTGCTTGCCCTATGATTGGATTGATCACATTACCATTACAAATAGGACCAAAAACATTAGATGTCACATTCTACATCATCCCGCAGTAAGACTAATTTTGTGTGAAGCTAGGCCACCCATGGCTTCGCTCCATGAAATTTGTCCCTTCGGTCATACATAAATGCTTAAAGATTCCTTTTGAAAATGAAATATTCAATGTTCACCATAGTGGCTTCAACCCTTTGTCATCCAAAGGATATTTTTCCTTAGATTCCTTTTGGCCCAAACCTATGGAACCATTAAAACCAAAAGAACATTTTTTTTCTTGTCCTATCAAAAGTTCAAGGCAAAGAAGATAGCAGAACCATCCCTCTGAAACATGTCCCCATCCACCACCGAGCCTACCATCCTAGATGAAACAATGCTTGAACCTAAAGAAGTCCTAAACAACCAAAACCAACCTAGTATAAAACCTTCACCTACCTCATACAAAAAACCAAGAGACAATGAGAACAACCCTGTCACACCTCCTAGAGTATTAAAAAATTATACAAAGTCAAAGAGAAGGTGGTCGAACAACCTCTCGTGGTTCATTCTGTTTCTCCCCTTAGGGAAGAAAAGAAACCTATGGTGGATTAACCCGCTCCTACACAAACACAACCCGAAGAAAAACTAAAAGAAATAGAAGGTGCTGAGCATAGGTGTAGACGTCGTTCCCTTGCTCGTAGGTTACATGACGAGCTAAATAAAGAAAATTAAGATCCAAACCTGACTAAAGTAATGCATGATGACTCTACCCCTGCCCTGAAACAAAACAACCCAATACAACCACACAACAAGAGTTGAACTCTTCCATGAAATTATCATTCAACCTCCTGTTGTGGTTAGCTTGGATGATGATGATGAGGTTGTTGAAATTGACAAAGAGGTGCATAATGAATTGAATACATTGTTTTCCTCTTCCATGAGCTTAAATGAAAAATCTCCTACAAAGAGTTTTGAACCTAGTGCTACCCCTAGTTCAGCACTTGCTCTTGTCCCTTTGGCTAGTTTCCCGCCTTCAGTATACAATGAACATGATTGGGAGGCAGATGACTTGCTCATAGGTTGACTCGCATGTGCCTTACTAGCCTTTTGCATTATTTCTTTCTTTTTCATTTTCTTTTGTGTGATTGCATGTGTGTAATGTGATCCCTTGTGATATTTTATTCTCTCTATCTTTGTGACATTCCTCTATTTGTACCATCATTCTTCTCTATATCATAAATATTTATATTTTAAGCTTTTTATCCTTTTTGTATTTGTCTTGTGTTTTCATTTTGGGGATGACACAAGGCATCAAGACACTCATGTCTCTTCCATGTTGACCTAAAAGGATTTTCCTTTGCTTTTTATTTATCTCTTTGTACCATATAAAAATGGATCATTGACAACATTTCATGGTCTTCAAGATCATTTTCTATGATTCTTGGTCTATTTTGGCGTTTAATGTTGCAATGCTTAACTTATGCATTCATTAGGTCTAAATATCAATTATGGCATCTTATTGAAGGTGTTGTGAAGTGTTGTAACACATTTCTACACTTTTCTAGACTCTTTCATTATAATTCACTAAAATCACATTTCATCACTTTCTAAGTCCTATTTTAAGTGTTGTAAAGTCTTGTAACAAGATTTCACATTTTCTAGGCTTGTTTTCACTATTACCCTTTCTTATGCTTTATTTGACCCTTTTATACACTCTAGGGCTTTAATTAAGTATATTTTGAATGTAAACCAACAAACAACATTAGAGTTTCAAACAATTCCAGCACCCCGCTTACAAGCCAAGGTGGGACCATTTGCCATGGGTGGTGAATGAGTCTCCTTGGCTCCAAATTCAAAATAATTCAAAATTTTTTTTGGATTTTTTATTTAAAATACCTTATGTCATCACTGTGATGAGGGTATCATTGGAGTAGTACAGGGCACAAGTGTGTATAAATAAGTGTTTTTCCATTCATTTTATACCTAATTCATTCAAGCATCAAAGAATTCACTCATTCAACATCAATTAGCATTTGAACACTTTGCATCATTCAATCAAGCATCAATCAACCATTCTTGGAGCAGCCATTGACATATCTTCATATTTCTTCAATAAGGTTGTGGTGATTTTAGGACATTTACATGTTATTACTCATCATTTCCTTGCTTATTCCATTTCTTCATTAAGGGTTTGATTACCAAAGTGGGATTTGACCAAGAAATTAGGTGCTGAAAGATGGTCAAGAAGTCAACAAAGTGTTTCAAGTCAACTAAACCCTATTTCAAGCTTGGAGACAACCTACAGTCTGTTTTTTGTTGATTTGACTTTGTCAACCCGACAAGAAGACAAGTGCAGATCTAGAGCTACAAAATTGACCTTTGATTTCATAGAATTTTGGAGGAGGCCTGATTCACCATCAGTGGTGAATGAGTCCCACCTAAAGGCTGAAAATGGTTATTTTGTCATATTCCAGTTCCCAACAGTTGGAAACTTGTTTCAAGAGATTTTACTAGTAGGAGGACTGATTTTCCATCAGTGGCGAATGAGTCCCACTGGTCATCAACAGTGAGTTTTCCAACATTCCAGAATCTTCTCAAGTCTGCAATCTACCTCCAGGTGCACTTTGATCAACCTCTTTCAATTTTTTTTGCATTTATTCATGTTGTACTTCATTCTTGCATATCACATTGTGTTTTCAAACATTGCATATTACATTAGTTTTGCATCAATAGTTAATCAATTACATCATTTATTTGCATTTACAGCATTGCATTTAGTCTTAATAACATCATACAATTCTCTATTTGAGTGAACCACTTCAATTTTGTAGGTTATTCTATCTCTCTCCTTTTAGGTGGAAGATCCTAAGAGTGCAAGAGAAGCCCATAGAATTCCAACCACAAAATTGTTGGTTCATTTTGGTGAACCTACATATTGAACACTTTATCTTTCTAATTTCAATTGCATCTTGTATCTTAGGTTTCATTTGCATTAACATTCAATTATGTGTTGTTTTGTTTTTGCATCCTAGGGTTTCTCAAATTGTATTAGTGAAAGATCCATTTAGATTTCATTTTTATATATCAAATCATTGGAAAAAAAAACTAAAAATTTGCATTTGCATCCTCATCCTGCATCTGAAAAAGCACTTAACTCATTTTAAATTTTCTAAAAAACACAAAAAATATCATACCTGGACTCATTCGCCACCCTGGGCGAATCAGTCCAGTTGCATTTCTTGCATTGAAATTTATGGTATTTTCATAGGTTTTTTGCTGCATTTCTATTTCCGATTACTGTCTTCTTGTTTTAGTTTACAAATTTTTTTTCATTAACTTTTTATTTTCGTAGTTTTCATTTGCATTCACCCCATCTTTTGTGGTACTTGCATGAGTGTTTGGTGCCCCATTGATAATACTTTAGTGAGATGCAGTTATGGACTCATGGCTTCTTGTGATAGCACTTTCGTTATAGACCTTGGGATCTCAAGAGCTCCTACTCTTGGTATGGACAATGGTGCATTAGGCATGGATACTACCACTCATATGACCTCACCTTCCCATCCAATGCATATTAACCCACAAACTAGTTTCATTCCGCAAGATAAAGTGATTAGTATTCATGAATATTTTGCACATTTACAACAAGAAATTTATCCCTTGAAAAATTTCCACCACTGCTATACCTACCATAGAAAAGCTTCATCATTTGATTAAAAGTGATGATGGCATACAAGTTATGAGGAGAATTGTTGAGATATACAACAAACATGTTCCTTCCACATCCCAATCAGCAAACATTGTTGTGATCCAAGGAGGATTTCACATTCCTCCTCCTTCAACCATAGCATCCATACCAACCTATACCACTCCTCAGGTTACAACAACAATGCAACCGGTTAGTCATCTGACTCCTTTTACTATTCCAACTAGCATTCCTATTTCTTTTGTGGCATCAAATGTTCCCTCTTCCACCTTCACCCCTCTTAGTGTTCCTTTCACTTCTCCTATTCCAAGGCTAAATGTAGTGTAGAAAAATGGATCCCTTTACATTTTCACACTTGTTTGGGCCCTCCTTGTGGATTTTGGCTTAATGTTGCCTCGATTTAGTTTTGTAATGTGAATGACACATTCGTATTAGATCTTGGGCCCTTGTGAATTAATGAACATAAATAGGTACTTGCTAAAGTGTTGTAACCCACTTTCACACTTTCCTAGGGTTTTATCACATAATTAAACATAATAAACCTACTTTTGATCAAAATCAACATTAATCTTGCCTTATTTGAAGTGTTGTAAAGTGTTGTAACACACTTTCACACTTCTCTAGGCTTTTCATTAAAAATTGGGCTTTCTTGTGCTTTAATTGGCCCCATTTTGCATCCACAAGCCTCATTTATGGCATCTTTATGAGGATAATCCTGACACCAATCAATAGCCAATCATAATTCAGGTGTTTCTAGCTTGTGTGGCCTAGATTTAGGGATCTGGGACTCATTCGCCACCTTTGGGAAAATCGGTCCCACCTAGATCTTTTGGCCCTAAACCAATTTTCACCCATTTCTAAGCACTTTTCATTTTTGGTCCCACACATTATGACTGATGGGACTCATTCGCCACCTTAGGAGAATGAGTCTCGTATGGCCCAAATTCAAATTTAATTCAAATTTTTGGTGAGATTTTATTCTCCTAGATCTAATTTTGGCTTGTAGTGTTATAATTTTGGGAACTCTTGCATAACTAAGTATAAATACAAGGTTCTTTCACTCATATTAATCACCTAGCATTCAAGAGAGTTCACAAGAGCGTGTGAGCATTCACAAGAGTATTCAAGAGCTTTCAAGGGTAGATTATCAAGCATTTTAGAGTAGCATTCAAGTGTCAATCATCATGTCAAATATTGCATTCATCATCTTTGTTAATATGCTAACAATTGTGATGTAGAGTTCATGATCCAGACAAGTGTTTCAAGTAAGATCAACATCATTTAAGCAAGAGTCAAGAATCACATCCATTGTAGCCATTTCAAGCACATTTTTAGCACCTTATTGTTAGGGTTTGGTGAGTTGCAGCATTGCTATTTTTTCATTCATCATTCTCCATTCATATTTTCTTTCATTTCAAGGTTTAATTACCAAAAAGGGGTTTGACCAAGGAAAACCCCTATTCACTAACCCCACAACATTTTTCCCTCTTCTTTTTATGTGATTTGTAGGTTTAGGTTGCATATTTTATAAGGAGCAAGATTGGAGAAAAATTGTCAAATCATAAAAGTTGCTAAAGTTGTCATCAAGCCTTGGAGAGACTTAGAGAAGACCTACAGGTGGCAATTTACAGTTTCATATATGAAAACCAATCAAGAAGAGTAGAGCAGACTGAGAGGAATAGAATCTAGTTTAGAATTTCTAGAAAAGTAGAAGTGGACTGATTCGCCACTATTCGTGAATAAGTCCCACTATATAGGCCTAATAAAGATTTTTACAGATTTGGACACCCTTTTGGCAAAAACATGTTCCCACACATTCTCCCAAAAATTGAACTGATTCACCAAGATTGGTGAATGAGTCTCAGTCAACCTTGACAATAATTTTTTTAGTGATCCAAACCTCCATTTTTCCTTCTTCAATTTCCTAGGTGCACACTTTCTGTTTTACAGTTTTATGTTGCATTTTGTTCATCTTTCTAGGTCATTCAGAGTTAGTTTGTATTCAATTAGGGTTTTACATTTCATTATCTTTTCCAAGTTTACACCTGGTGGTGAACCCCTCATTAGATCATTTCCAACTCTTAGAATATCCCTCTTGCAAGATTTGTTTCTCCTTTGCAAAGAAATCTCAAGGGTTTTTTCTTGAGTGAAAGTTTGTGAAAGTTTCCCTTTCTAGGCCCCAAATCAAGGGTGGAAGAAGGAGCCCAATTTTCCCACCTTTCAATAGCTAGTTAAGCTGATAATACATCACAAATGTCTAGAATATGACCTAAAACATAAAGTAGATTAGCATAAAATCCATTTACAGAAAAGGGCTAAGAAAAACTTGGGTCTTTACAAACATTTATAAGAAAATATGCACAAAAAGGGAATTACACAAAAAAAAAACCTATTATAAGTAAGTGAAAGTTCCTTATCTTCATAACATTGTGAACCAATAGTTTAAAACCCAAAGCAGCTTTCAAACTTGATAAATTTGGGAACCAATCGATTATCAAACACTAGAACAAACCAGAGACGACATTTGAGGAAGTCATAACCTGCCTTGGCTAGGAAACGATGGTACCAATACACGGAATCCAACTCATCTGCAATAAAGGGAAGAATCCCCACAACGGCACCATTATGTTGAATAGGCGTTCCCTCACCCAAATGTGCCCTTACCAAAATAGTTTCAAGCCCATCCAACAGAAAAGATTTAAAAACCCTATTGGAAATTTTGAATATCAGCTCCTTTGGTACATGAAGATCCAGTAGGGAACCAACAAAATGTGAGTTGATAGTGGTATTCTAATGGTATTTCCTATGGGATATGAGGAATCATTTCCATAAAATGATTTTAACAGCTTTCAAACACAACTGATCCTTCTTGGCAATTAGCCCTCATAAATGGAAATTAGTGACGGGACCCAAAAATACAACTTGGGACCGGGAACTGGTAAGGTAAACATGTGTGGAATCCATGATCAAAAAATGCAACTAACAATGGAAAAAACCATTTCATAACAGATAAAGAAAAATTGGCTAGAAAAGTAATGAGTTCCATGGCTAAATTCACAAGGGTGTCAGAACTAGGTAAGTATACTCATCAATAAATCAAGGTAACGCTCATAAGTAGAATTTGTGGCTATGTATGATAATAATAACAAGAAAAAGGAATAATGATACAGAAATCCTTCTCAAAAACAAGAAGGTTAAACAGGTCATAATGTCAAAGACATCAACATAAAATTGTTGGAAATATGTGCCTCAAACATCCACAGGCTGAAACCTCCATTGGAGCAAAGTTGGTATGACATCTCTCATGTCTGGCTGACTAGCAGATTGGTAACATCATGTTTTGTACAGGTCGCTGTGACCTAGCTTCTGTCTCACCGAATGTTTCTATCGCTGTGACATATTGTGTTCGGGGTGATCTCTTGTCGGGTGGAGTTCTTTGGCAGACATGCCATTCAATCGGATATTGTATGTCGGGGAGAGTCTTAGTGGTTCGCTATGAGCTCTCATCGATAGGAAAGTCTCACCGACGAGATTCACACTTGAAGTCTTCGGGATAGCTAAAGGGTTCTCGCTATGATGTCCCAATGACATTGGATTGTTTCACCGATGGAGGTTCAAATATTGTTCATCGGTGTAACTGGAAGGGTTTCGAAGAAACATCTTAGCAACTGAAGGATGTCTTGCCGATAGCCTATGGCTATTGGGGTAACCCGAATGATCTCGAGAAGAAGTCCCAGCGAAGAATGTAAGTCTCGCCAATGATAAGGGATCTTCGGTATGACTCTTGGCGATGAATGAACACTTCGGGGTAAGTCCTAGAGCTCGGTGTGATGTCTTAGTGAAAGTAACATGTCTCGCCGATAGTGCTTTATGTTGAAGCCTTCGGGGTAAGTCTTGGAGTTCGGTATGTTCTCTCGGTGAAAGATGTAAGTCTTGCCGACTATTCTTTGGAGCTCGATATGACTTGTGACTTTGGTATAACCTTTGGTGACTCACTATGATCTCCTGGCGAAAGCGATAGGTCTGGGCGACTACTTGGTGATTATGTAACACTGAAGCTCGATAGGAACATCTTGGCGATAACAGTGACTCTTGGCGACATCGATATGAAGGTTATGTGGCATCGGCGAGACACTGTTAGTGTCTCACCGATGCCAACATAGTGTGAATTATGTTGTAGGTTTGATTATCTTATATGTGGAGTCTTGTGGACCAATAGGAGAAATTCGAATCTGAATAGTTAGAAGGTAAAGTTCATTGTGAAAGCCCGGTTTTGTGAGGAAGCTCGATGGACATGGAACAACATGGATATACTTGGTGATTGCAGATGGTGATCAATTGGTTGGTTCGAAGGTTGATTTGACAGACTGTTGTATGATCAGTAGATGTATTATGTTATGTAATGACTATAACTTAAAAGGTTCCTGTACAAGATTATTCATGGTGAATGCTACTGTAAACAGACACCAGAAAGATAAGTCTGTCATTTGTATGTAATCTCCATTACTGTAATACAAAGTGATTTCTCTTGGTGTGGTGATTTTTTCTCCCGTAAGGGTTTTCCCACGTATATCTGGTGTTCATGTGTAATTTTCAAATACTTTATTTCTGTTATATGTTTCATAGTGCATCTTAATTGAATTGTAATTGAAAATTTAAAAGTATATCTACATTTCTTTCGAGGGTATTGATGTTAGGAGAATTGTTTACGCATCGATTTTCCTTATAGAAATGATGTCAAAAAGAGCCAGATAGGTGTAATTTCCTCCTCGAGAAGAATGTTATTTCACAAAAAGAAACTAAATTAACAATGACGATAGAGTCACATTGGGTTGTCAGAAACAATAGGATAGTAAGAAGTGGTTGGGTGGAAATCCAACGTGGCATGACACAAAGTAAAAGGAGATCATGGATTCACACGTAGATGATGGAAATGAGTACATGGCGTGATCAAAAACATGAAAGGGAAGGTTGAGGGTTGTTAGTGAATGAAATGGCTCAGGATAAATACACTCAAAAATTAAATGACTCTCAACCTAGTTTTAGCACTAGTATAAATCCACTAACAGCTCTGAAAAGACCACAATTTCATTTGTGGATTTTCTCTAAATTGTGTCAAGGTACAGCTCCCTCACAATATTTTCAATGAATTTATCTAAGCTAATGAACATAGGTATGCTTCTAACTAGAAAGCAGGAAGGGAAAAAGATGCTAGTTCATAAATATGAAACTAATGTGAAAGCGTAAATCACAACCATAAACAATCAACACAAAGATTGAAAATCCTATGACTATCCTATTCAAAAGAAATGAGATCATACTATAATAAATGGACACCATAACTTAGCTTATCTCACAAAGAATACATAACTATATCGCACGCGTAATGCAAATATTAGTGTACTAAGCATCACATTAAATTCATAACACAAATATCATGAACTATTATAGTATGAAATAAATGACCAAATCCCTCTCAATAACACCACCAGGTATATATCCGGAGAACACCTATCTTTCTCTCCATTTTCAAACATATAGCGAACCAACCCCACTGAACGATCACCAAAGCCGTTACTAAATTTGGCGGTCTTCTTGTTTCTTCTTGTCTTCTTGAATACCACTGAAGATCAATCAGAATAATTAACCTAGAAAATGAAAGAGCATCGGGCAAGAAAATAGATATTTATCTCACCAACGGTTGCTGAATGACCTTTCACACAATTGAATAATTAATGCAGTATCAAGGAGACACCATACGATAGCACGTGTATACTGCCTAATTAGAAATGTAATTTAAAACGGGTTCAAATCAGCTATTAATTCGAACTGGGTTGTCATCTCATCAAAACTTAGGAGAAAGCATCAATGTCCAACCAACCTTCTATAAATTCATCTAGTGTCACCATTCTTAATCATTCAGTAGCATCTAACATGGAAAGCTCTCAAAGTGATGGAAATTCTGCAAACAATTTCATTGTCCTAGAGGAGATTGAATGCAGCCTACTATTCAGGCATTTGTGG
Source organism: Sequoia sempervirens (assembly GCA_007258455.2). NCBI lineage: Eukaryota > Viridiplantae > Streptophyta > Pinopsida > Cupressales > Cupressaceae > Sequoia > Sequoia sempervirens. Next base: position 10,579 of record VDFB02196861.1, read on the forward strand.
GATCAGCTGAAGGAGGTCTTCATGATACAGAGTGAGGTGGAAGAAGAGGTGCTTCGCAACATCCTGGGTGAATCATTTCTAAGCCAGGAACACATACACAACACCACCATGTTGGAGTGTTTCATATACACGATCATCAAAACTTTTGGCCTCTGTGACTAGGGTGTAAGAGCATTGGAACACCTAGTGAGGCTTGAATTCCATCATCATGTCAACGTAGCTATCACTAGGCTCAGTCACTATCCTTAGAGTGGATTGATAGCTAATGCCATTTGTATAGTGTCGGCTCTTCAGAATGAAACTATGGAGGAAGTGATCGCTCTTCTACATGTGGGAATTGTGAGGAATGATATGGGACTCTTCGCACAATTCTTGTTGTCACATGAGAACTTGTTGTCACTTGGTCAAGTTGAACATCTCCAGACTATGGTTGAGGGAATTTGAGTCCTAATGTTTTCCATGTGTGCCAAAACCAAAATGTCTCCTTTTGTCTTTTATCTTCGATATGAACTTTTGTAGTCGAATCAAACAATTTTTTAGTGTCGATGCAATGTAAAAACATACATATATATAAATAGAATATCTTTTCTAATATCTCGGTGCTCTTGTATGCATGGATTTTTTTTCTTCTATTCATATCGTATCTAAAAAATTTAGTTTCCTTTTCTGCATAATGCACTGGCTATGTGAATTAAACTCACTTTTATTCCACCAATCACTGAAAAGCTTTCGGGTGGCGAAACAGGTAGTTCGTATAACCTAACAGAACACTGCTTAGGTTTCAAATATCTTAAAGAATACCTCCCACTAATATAACTTATGGCAGAATCTATTAGGTAACTTTTGACACATGACAACTCAACACGCGGGTTATTCGCACACATATACCCTCTTTTAAGGAACGGTGAGTTTGAATAAAGTCACAAAATACCACTCAACCAAAGATGTAACAATATAGGTGGTAAAATGGTAGGTTAGAGGAACAAATGAAAACCTCGCCTAAGTTCGAGAAGTACAAAAAAATACCGCCCGAACACAAATTTAAGTAAAAAGACTAAGGAAGAAAGGTAAGATAGTTGAAAAAAAGGGGTATGGTCATGTTTATGAGTAACAATAGCTCTGATTGGGGACAAGGACTACAAAGGACATAGAGAACCTAACATGTAAGACTAGTCCTTTCCATTGGGCACAGAGTCAAAATGAGAAGGATACCGAACAAACAAATAAGTCAAAAAAAGAAAACATCAAAATTGCAATTATTTACAAGGTAGGACCAACCTGCCGAAAAAGGAAAAGGAAAGGTAAACAATCATACGAACCCATTCACTAGTTGGGAGAAGAATAATTTTTTCCTGAAAAGGCCCACCTTCCTGTATAGTCTCCAAAGAAAATCTAGAAATATTGGCATCCCAACATTGATACAGACAAAAATGTAACCATAGTCAAACGATTTCCCAAAAATCCATTCCTCATCAAAAAACTTATCATGTTGCCATCCTATCAGTACTAGACCATCCTTTATTAACCAGTTTCCATAGTTGGGGCTTATCAATCCAAGTATACCTAATTCTGACATAAAATTTTGAGTTATAAATTCCTCTCTGACATTACATTTCCCAGACATTCTTCCCTCTTTTGAAAATTCATCATCAAAAACAATATTTCTTTTAACCTCATCAAACCTTTCTTTCACCAAGTTATATTCATGAGGGATAATTACCTGAGACAAGGTAGAAACTGATCCACTCTTACCTTCTGACCTAGCAATTTCCTCAGCATTTCCTTGATTGTGACCATTTTCAACCATTGATACACACAATTCAGCCTTAGACATAAATTGATCATCAACTAAATCCATAAAGAGAGGATTATCATATGCTTCAAATTCATCAAAACTGAAAAAGAGGGTTAGGATGAATTGACCATTCCATCATTTCCTGAGGAGTGCTATATACAATATTTATATTTTCTTCCCGATGAAAGCATATAATCTCATCTATCACCTCTTTGAAGGAGAAAACTTCGTATTCAGGAATAGGAAGGGAATTTGACACCGATTCCTTCAAATCAACCTCAGAAGAGAAGGATTTATCTTCAAAAAGAGAAGGATAGACAATCGGTGTCTTTTTTTGCAGGTCATCATCTTCATCATCACTAGATGAACTGAGATCACTTTCAACCTCAAACAAGGTATATAAACTGAAGGCCTAATCATTGCAATGTTGATCTTGTTCCTCCTTAGGCTATTGCATGCTATCAAAAATTGTCAAATTAATGTTTTTAGTAGTCGGGTGAGGTAATTATGCTTCCTCATGACTTTTAACTCAGAACTCAAAGGATAACTTGCAACTAGCTTCAGGATTCACACTTGCACCTAGTTTCCATTTTCCCATGGCTATAAAATCATCCTCAACATTTATTTCTTCTAATTGAGCTCTCAATCCCTTGAACTTTATCTCTTTTGATGATCAATTAAATGTTAGGTTCTAGAGTAGAAATAAATATGTGAAACTAGATCTCCTTGCTGGGTCTTTCAGGAATAGGAATTCGTTGAAGAGACCGATTGAAATGGTATACAAAATCCCTCATTGTTTCAACCTTATTCTTCATGATCTAAAAGAAAAGTCACAAGGTGGCTACGATGTTGACGGGGTTTTATAGCATTGGAGAAATTTTATTTTAAGAACACTCCATCCGATAATGCTTCCATTTTCAAGTCCTTTGTACCACTCTATCGCCTTCTCAATCAAATTGTCAATGAAAATTCTTACAAAATCATCCTCTTCTTGAATTCCTAAAATTCCACTTACTATAGTCATAGCTAGGTTGTGTTCCTCAAGGTCTTGTTCATTTTGACTAGAAAATTTAGGAAACCGTTTCCAGGAACCATGGGGCAAGTCATGGTATTGTGACAAGGCAAGAGGGCCAACATGATTACACCAAAAATTCAAGGCCATGGATGATCAGAGTCACCAACTCACAAGGGATTAAAGATTGGAAAAGAAAGATATTGGTTAATTTTTGGGTGGTGGATGAGCTGAAGGTGGATTTTCAAGTTGATGGAGGGGTGGGCCCCATGGATGTTGGAACGGATGATTAGGTTGACAATCAAGATGACAAGGAGGGTTGTCATAGTACACAAATATCAACCTCGGAGGGCATTCAACCAAAAGTGTAGGTGTGCATTGGGCCAACTCTTTCTCTTCTTCAAAGGCAAGATTCTCTCACATATAATCTGTTGAGTTCCTCCTGAATCTCCAGGTGAGCGTATTTAATTGTGAAATGTTGTCTTCTTGTTCTACTCCTACCCAATCTAAATCTGGTTGCAAAATAGGAAACACATCATTATGAGGAAGTGTGGACACGAAAAAAGTAACCCTTTGACTTTCTCTCATGTTTAGGCCCTTCTAGTGATTTTGGCTTGATTTTACCTAGATTTAATGTTGTAATGTGTTCAATACATTCACATTAGGTCTTGGGTCCTTGAGAATCAATAAGAATTCTATGATGTCTTGTAAAAGTGTTGTGAAGTGTTGTAACCCACTTTCACACTTTTCTAGGACCTTTTCATTATAATTCACCTAAATAACCTCTTTTTATCACTTACCAAGCCTTATTTCAAAGTGTTGTAAAGAGTTGTAACAAACTCTCACATTTTTCTAGGCTTGTCATCACTAATTTGACCCTTTCTTATGTTTAAATGACCCCTTAATGCACTTTCCAGCCCTACTTAAGTGTGTTTTGGAGAATAATCCTGTTAAACATGATTAAATACACTTTAATTCCTGACACCCAGTAAAATTTCCCTGGTGGGACCAAGTCACCACCTGGGGTGACTTAGTCCCACTGGGCACAAAAATCAAAATTATTTTAAATTTCTAGTGGGATATTATTCTCTTAAGCTTGAGGTCAGCCTGTGATGTGTTATTTTTGGGAGATTTTGTAAAATCAAGTATAAATAAATGATTTTCCCCTCATTTTGCATCTTCTAATCTCTTAATTCTCTTAGTACCCTAATTAATCATTCTCAAGCATTCTAGGCATTATCAAGTCTTCATTGGAGCATTTATTTGCATATCTTTAGATTTCTACATCAAGGGTTTGGTGAGTTGTAGCATTGCATGTTCATTCATCATTCTCTTTCTCTTTCATTTCATTTTCAAGGGTTTGATTGCCAAATTAGTGTTTGAACAAGTAAAACCCCTATTCACTAACCCTTAACCCTTTTTCCCCTCTTTGCATGTGTGTTTTGCAGGTCTTGTATGTAGATTTTTCAAAGAGAAAGGTGTTAAAAGGTGTTTTCATTCCATCAAAGTCATTCAATTCAACAAAATCCCTAAGTAAAGCTTACAAATCACTTACAACCCGATTTCTGTAGATTCATAATCGGACACCTATCAAGAAGAGTGCAGATCAAGAGCTACAGATTCATGTCCTGAATCTCCTAAGATTCACACGTGGACTAAGTCTCCATCTGTGGCGAATTAGTCCCACTAACAGTGATTTCTGCATTTCTAGATACCCATTTGGCTAAAACTTGTTTCAGTAGAATCTCCTTAAAACAAGACTAAGTCACCCATCTTGGCATAAGTGTCCCAATTGGCTTCAACAAAAAATTCTATAGGATTCCAAAGCCTCTCTACATCACATTCCAATTTCAAAGTGCACCTCTCCAGTCTCATTCATTTCTATTATTGTTTGTTTGCATTCTTAGGTCATTTTTCATATCACAATGTGTTTTCAAACAACTTGCATTTCTTAGGTTTTACATTAATAATCAGCATCTTTTATCATTTTATTGCATTTAGGACATTATATTTAGGCATATTTGATTCATATTTGCATTAGTCTTGAGTGGGTACATTGCACATTTTGGCCTACCTCTCTCCTTTTAGGTGAAAAACCCTAGAAGTGTTAGAGAGCCTTGTGGGTGCCAAAATCTTTGTCCACATTTTGGTGAACCTGCTTTTCAAACACCTTCTTATCCGATTTGGAGTCCATCATCATCCTATAATTGGCTTGCATTGCATTTTGCATTAGTTAACTTGCATTCTAGGGTTTCAAATTTTGCATTAGTGAAAGTGCATATAGGTTGCATTTTTGTGTCTCAAATCATTGAAAATTTCTGAAATTTTGCATTTGCATCTTAGTTCTGCATCATACAACACAAAAAACATGAAAATCAATCAAAAAAAATTAAAAATTCTATAAAAAATCCCTATTGGGACTAATTCGCCTCCTTGGGCGACTTAGTCCCTTTTCACCCCTAAAACTTCCTTTTACAACACTGAAAACCCTGTTTCTGCACTTTTGTTTGATGCCATTAACTATCTATATCAGTTGGTTAAGTTCCTGTTACATGCATTTCACTCAATCTAGCTTAATTTAGCTCATTTCATGCTTTGCTTAATTTCAAATTTGTATTCACAACATTTCATTTTCAGATCATTCCATAGTATAATCAGTAAATTACCTTGTTTGAAATCTAAAAAATTGCATTTCATCCTATGTCTTTATATAGCATTTTAAGTTTGCATAGCTTCTATTACATTTAAATCATTATAAATAAGCATTGTTTACATTCATGGCAATTGTGTATAGCATTAGACTTTTGCAATTCTCATTTTCAGCATTAGTTCCTAGTTCATTTAGATCACATTCATTAGAAAATGAAAACAAAAAACAAACATCAAAAGAACCAATTCAAAAAATGATTCAATTTAGAAATAGAATTTCATCCAAGCCCTTTAGTAGTGATGACTTAGACATGTTAAATAAATCCCTTAAGGACTTCCTCTCACTAGGATCATCCACTAAAGATTTGACACAAAAGGATGCAAGCATCGATAATCATGATAATCATAATTGTTCTCCCAATATCTCTCCCATTGGTGATGAAGGTATCTTGGTGAAAGAAGACACAATCATTGACGATCATGAAATTCTTGCTTGTCTTCCTCCTCCTCCCCCTTCCAAAGACATTCTAACACAAGGAGCTGAAATCATGACCACTACCTTACCTAGTCTCCATTCATCTCCCAACACCTTCCCTACTTGTGAAAATGCTTTACTAAATAAGGATACAATCATGAACAAACATGATAAACACATTTGTGTGGAGGATATGATTGAGAGATATGAAAATATTACCTCTCCCACTCAAGAAGACATTCTAGAACATGAGGATGTAAATGTAGATAATCATGACAATCAAACATTTCCTTATAATATCTTCTCGACATGAAGAAGATAGTTTAGTGTTAGAAGATATCATTATTGAGACTCATGAGAACCTTATTCCTCCTTTTCCTGATGCCCCTACCATTTGGGAAGACCTATTTGAACAAAAAATTCCAATCATTGGTAACCATGAAACTCCTAGTTATCCTTCTCTTGATGCCTCTCCTATGAGTGATGAAGCTACTTTAACCAATCTAACAATGAAATGTGAGGAGCCTATTGTTTGTAATCCTTCCAATATCTTTCCTAGTTTCTTAGTGCAAGAGAATAACAATGTTGACACACTCCATAGTTCCACACCCTCTACTATCTCTCCTATTTTTGGGAATGAAGTGATAGAATAATATGAAAGCATATACAATCATGATAATCATAGTTCATCTTCTCTCAATATCTCTCCTAGATGTAACGAAGGTATTTTGGAGCTAGAAGATACACCCATTGAGAATCATGGCAATGTTGAAAGCTCCTCTTCTATAACCTCTCCTACTTTGGAACATATTATGGTACAAGAGAATGAGATCATAAACACACCTCTTAACATCCCTCTACCTAGTCTGCATTCATCTTCTAACTCCTCCCCTATTTGTGAGAAAGATTTTGTGAGCAATCATGACAATCACATTATTTGTGAGGAGGATATGTTGGCATTAGATGATCAAACCTTTACGACCTATAAAAATTCTCTTTATTTTTCTTCTCCTATTTTGGAAGACATTATTGGACAATGGGATGTAATCATAGATAATCATGATAATCATACTTTTTCTTCTCCTAATGTCTCTCCTACTTGTGAAGAAGATGTTTTGGGATTAGACGAACTATTCATTGAAAGACATGAGAATCTTCTTGATCCCTTTCCTAATGTTTCCCCCATCCAAGCATACATAATTGAGCAAAAGTATCCAATCATTGAACAACATGAATGTGATGACTTTCTTCTCTTGATGCCTCATCTCCTTGTAATGAAGTTACTCTACAAAACCTATTAATGGAATGTGATAAAAATCTTTTTTTCTTCTCTCCTAAAAACTCTCCTAATAGGGAAGGTATCATGGTGCAAGCAAACATCAACACTATCATGTGCAAACCAAAAATCAACCTCACTTTGCAGCATCCTAAATTGCTTGATATGGATCAAGCCTTGAAGCATATGTTAGGAGCTTATAAAAAATCACCTTCTACTCCTCAAAACAAAAAGGTTACATGTGCTATGATTAGTACCAAGAAAAATGATATAGAAATACAAGAGAAAATTGCAAAAGCCACAAATTTATTGGAAGATGTTGTGGAAACCTTTGATTTCATTTCTAAATCCATGGGGGAATACATGGTCATAACAAAAGAGTCTGAAACAAGAAAAGAGAAAATAGTAATACAACATTCAATAACATCCACTTCACCCACCTTAAAAGAAAAACCAACATCCAAGAAAAAATTTGAGGCAATTAAACAACCACCAAATCCAACAAATGTGACAAAAATTTTGGAAGACGTTTTGAACTTTTGAAGCAACATGAAAAAGGATGTGATGCTATAAAGCCTAATGATCTTGGTTATTGTCCCTCAAAACAAAAACCTTCATCCAATATCAACACTATCACAAAAGATTCTTCCAAGCAAACTTTAACCTTGGTACATCCTAAACTGATAGATATCTCATTAAATATGTATCAAGCAGAAACTTTGTTTACTTATTGACATAAATAAGATTAGTTGTTGCTCCTTGCCATAGTTGCATGTTTTACATTCATCGCAAGGAGAAGCATAGAAACATATCATCATTCATTCTAGGCTCACCCTTGTCTTGCACTAAGGTGGGGAAAGGAGTTAGGAAGCCTTATCCCTATATGTCACTTGTCGTTGTCTCTTTTTTGGTTAGTCGTTAACCTTTCCTTGAACATATAAGAGCAAGCTTGGGATGTGGATGACAAGCCTTAAGTTGACTCGCATGTGATGTACTTGTTCATGATGTAGCTCAATTCAGAAACATATGAATTGGCATAGGGCTTTCCAAGTTGGCTCTCATGTCTTCTTTCATTTATCATTGGCTACTTTAAACAAATTTCTCATAGTGTTGGTGTAGCAACCACTTTAAAGTGGGGGCATACATAGACGACATCTTTTGGAAAAAATTTCATGGTGTGATTTTTCTTTTTTCCTATGATGTGTCCTCTTCTTGGTGGTTTCATTGGGTTTGATGTCGTTCAAGAGTGTACAATCTTCTGACATGACATGATGTGAACGAGGCATCATGGAGTGTTGAGAATATGCGTATAAATCAACTGGTATAACCTTGGTTCTCTCACCAAGCAGCAAATAATTCTTAAATTGAGGTTTATACTTGTTCCTCTGTGTACACGGCTAGGAGTTGAGAGAGTGGTATGCAGTTCTGTCATCACAGTGAGGAACCTCTCTGTCGGCCATTAGTGCGGTGGATGCATACCATCTGCCGAGGTGTCTTGCTTGAGGAGTGCGATAGTCACCGATTCTTGCCATCTGCGGTATCTTTACACTGAGGTGCGGTAGTGCGGTTACCGCCATACCGCAGGAGTTCACTGGATGTGTAGTGGTAGTGCAATGTATACTGCCATACAACGGAAGCTTGTCAACATTATAGTGGTAGTGTGGTTACCGCCACCCCTCGGGAGCTTATTGAGTGCGCAGTGGTAGGGCAGTGTAAAGTGAATAGCGTGGACTTGGTGGACTATTGAGGTGGAAGTCATTAAGTGGAGGACATTGTTGACTTTGAAGGCAGTCGTTTGAATGCCTGGGAAGTTCGACAGTTGCTCTACAGAGGAAGTTGAACTAAATCGATTGTGTAGAGAACGAGTAATTCATGGTTGTTGCTACACATTGTAACGTACTGTAACCATGAAGTGGTTTACGAGTTTGATGGTTGGATGATAGAATGATCAGTTAATGTTTTTCATCGTATGTTGTATATGCATTGTAACAGTGAGATATAACATAGATTGATCAAAATTTATTTTGTACGAGATTGATCAGGGAAATGTTGTTGTAATATTGACATCTGGAAGGAGAGTTTGTAACTTGTATGTAATTTGATTATTGTAATACAAGTGATTTTATTTGGTGTGGTGGGTTTTTCTCCCGTAAGGGTTTTCCCATGTAAATCTGGTGTCAATTGTGTTTGAGTCTATTTCTCTATTATGTTATTCCTTTCATGTGAATCTTAATGAACTGTAATTGTAAAATTTAAAGACATATCTTCTTTCTTCTCTGAGTTTTGACATTAGGAAAGTGTGTTCCACATCCATAGGCTTTCCTTACAAGTGGTATCAGAGCCTGGCCAGTTGTGTTATCCTTGTGGGTAGGTTGGGTTTTTTTGTGTCAATTCTATTCAATGGGAGTTTCTTGTAGAAGTCTGGTAATTTAAATTATAGATTAAGATGACAAGCACATCAGGAAAGATTGAAATTGACAAATTCAATGGTAACAGTTTTGAGTTGTGGAAACTCAAAATGGAAGACATGTTGGTGGATCGAGATCTTTGGCTTGTTGTGTCTAGAACGAAACCTTCTGGCATGAAGCAAGAAGATTGGGACCTCACAGATAGAAAAGAAAAAGGGTTGATAAGACTCTATTTGGTAGACTCTGTTCTCCTGAACATTCATGAAGAGAGGAACCTCTTCTTTGTGGAAAGCTTGGAATATTTATCAAGGTAAAGTCCTTGGTGAATAAGTTGTTCTTAAGTAAGAAGTTATACTCTTTGAAGATGGAGAGGGCATCTATAGCTGATCATCTAAATATGTTTAACAAGTTGATTGCTCAGTTAACATTTGTGAGTGTGAAAATTGATGATGAAGATCGTTGTATTCTCTTGTTGTGTTCTTTGCCCGATTCTTGGGATCATTTAGTGATGGAAATTGGGAGCACAACAACCACTTTCAAGATGGAAGATGTGGTTGCTTCGTTGTTGTCAGAATAAATGAGAAGGAAATCTTATGAGATGGAAAAGGAGGCTCTTGTTGTTCAAGGCAAATTGAAAGAAAAAGGAAAGAAGAAGGACAAGAAGTCCAAATCGAAATCAGAAGGGAGATCAAAGTCTCCCAGTAAGAAGTCCAAGGTGAAGTGATGATGATGATGGAATTGTAGACGCTTGGTCATGTATCCGACGAGTTAAAAGAGGATAAAGAAGAAGAAGAAGAAGAATTCTGACAATGATTCTTCTCAGAGTGATGTAGATACCTTCATTGCAGCCTTGGCAACTCGGGCATCAAATGATGTATGGTTGATTGATTTTGGCATCTTTCCACATGACATCTCATAGAGATTGATTTACTAAGTATGAAAAAAACCATGGTGGAAAGGTGTACTTGGAAAGCGATTCATCTCTAAAAATTGTTGGTCGTGGAAGAGTCAGAATTCAATTTCTTGATGGAAGAATAAATGGAATTGATGGCATAATGCATATACCAAGTCTAGCTCAGAATTTACTTTCTATGAGTAAGCTAAATAATGTTGGAGTGTAAGTCTCATTCTCAAGCAATGGTTGCAAAATGACTAGAGGCTCGATGGTGCTGGCTAGGGGTGCCTGAATTGGTACTTTGTATAAGTTGG
>VDFB02196862.1:0-11987 GCA_007258455.2 Sequoia sempervirens
AAAGTTTGAATCTTTAAAAAAGTAAGTAATATGAAATGTAGTACTTATAGTATAGTTTCCAAATATATAATTTATTTTAATACCTAGATGATACAAATTAACTTTCAATAGGCATGTCTAAAACCATTGTTTATAAGTCAGTTTTTCAGGACCATACCATGCATGTGTATGTCAACCATATTTTGACCTAAATAAAATTTATTTTATAAGATCCTTTTGGGGAAAAAGATCGCATGTAACACACCTGAAGAGATGTGCACAATATTTTTTTATAATATTTTTTTATTAGATCAATTGTTGTTTTGAAATTCCTGAGTAATAAGTCACATCATAAGATGGCCTAAACTTATCATTTTTTTATTTTTTTAAAATTGAAAAGAATTGTCTAAAAAGAATGTGCACATATAATTTATTTTTTTGAAATTATTTTAATAAAAATGTTGTTAAAATACTAAAACCCTTGATATTTAGCGTTTATGGACCAGGTTTCATCAAAATTATTTGAAAAATAGAAAATATAATTTAATTGTAAAAAAAATACATATTTGGAGTCTGCACAATCTCATCTATAATAGGTTTTAATTTCGTTAAAAAATCTACAAAAAACATCTTTAAACATATGTCCAAAGTCACTATTTTCTACTAACACTAACATGACCTTCAAGTTGCAGGTCTAAACAGGTCCAAAGCTAAGTGTCGGTTCCCCAAGCCATTTTTCAACCTGAAACCCATAGCAAAGACTGTTAAATTTTTAGAAACGAGATCTCATTTAGTTTTTTTTTTAAATTAAGCCTTTATGAAATGAGATCCCATTTTAGAATGGGATCTCATTTTTGGCTCGGGGCCCCGAAGCAAAATGGGATCCCATTTGCTAAATAACGAGATCCCATTTTGTTTTGTCGGATTTCAAATTTTTGCTATCTAAAACTTCCACTAGAAGTGGACTCATCTTCTTGCATTTACCCAAATTTCTCATCCAAGTTTAGGCTTAGTTTTTTTTTATACAACAGGGGTGTCCTCATGACCCAACCTAGCAGCCCTTACCTTGCGTACCTGAGGCGAGCTAGGGTGAGACTAGTCCCCTACGAGTGAGATCCCCTGCCTGCAAGAAGTCCCACCTCTTAAACTCGGGAGCAAAGTCAAACCCGAGACCAATGGGGAGCAAACCCACTACCCAAGCCAACTCTGCTACTTGTGTGGGCTCCAAGTTTAGGTTTAGTTGATCTCAAGGAAAAAATGGCCATTTTTTATGCCCTTTTGTCATCCATTCCTTGTACTTACCCAACTAAGTAGGGTGTATGTAGATTTATGAGGACTATGAGAGGAAATATGATTATAAAAGTCAAGTAAGATGTAAGATGGATCACAAGTGAGATTTAGGTAAGAGGGAAACCAAGAACAAGTTTTAGATATGAAGTATGACAACCTATATAGAAAATATTCTAGAAAATGGTAAGAGGGGGAAATAAACTGAGATGAACAAGAGTAGGATAAAAAGAGATTCATGGTAGAAGGATTATGATTATATCCCCAAGTCTATGTGATTTACATATTTTGTATAATTTAAATTCTTCACTTTTGAATGGTGTTTTATACAATCCCTTGTATAGTATAAAGAGAAGAAAGAGACACTAATTTTTTATTCTTGTATTGGTAGGGCATCTAATGTGTTTTTGAGGAAAGAATAGATAAGATTTTACATGAACCACAACTAAGTTTTTAGTCAACCAATTGTTAGAAACCTAACCAAATTAGGGCATAGAAGAGAGAGAAACTTATAGTTTTATAAACTTAAACATAGGTCATAGCACTAAGGGTTTTTACATTTAATTCTAGAGCTCATGAGGGTATTATGTCCTTGAGAAATATGATTTTGAAATTTTCTACAAAGTTTGGGCATGATTTCTTGAGTTTAGGGATCTTGTGGGGTCCTTTTGTGATCATTAGGGAGGCCAAACTTAGTAAAAAATAATTCCTAGAATTACTCGAGGAATGAGCACTAAAATGAGTGCAAAATTATATAGTGAAGTTGCAAAGGAGACAATTTCATATCTTATACTAGAGCCATGATAGTTATGATCACTTATTGGTACTGGACACTTCGTTACCATAATGAGATAAATCCCTTTTGTGTCACACTATTTGTAGAGTCAAATATAGAACCCATACTCATATGAGAAACCTTTTGGCATCTCATTCATGTTTAGATGGAGTCATTTTTTGTGTAGTTAGAGCTCTCTTACTTTTTCCTCTATGGTGAAAGTGTGTTTTACATTTGCCTACATCTAGGTAAAGCCCTCTCATTCAGCCAAAATTAAAAAGATCTTCATTTTGCAGAGTTTGAGCCTTCTATCACATTCTATAACAAGTGAAACCTCTTACCTTTCTCTTTTTATTTTTCTTTCACTTTTTGAGGATAGCTCTTACTCAAGCAAGTTGTATTTCATAATTATCTCAAATTATATGATGGATGGTAATTATTGTGCATGTTTCTCTCTATTTTTTAGGTTTTAATGGAGTATCAAGGACAAGAAAATTCAAGGCTGGTCTATTATTTTGCATGGACCAATATCCTTATAGTGTAAAAATATTTAAAACTCTTGAAGGCGCTTGTAAACACTACTAGTCCTTACAAGAACTTAGCTATCAAAGATCAAGGTGAGCAAGTTGCAATAGTTTGTGAAGTGCCAAACTAGATTCCCATGAAATATAGGGGGCACTTTCACTTCTACATTTGTGAAGATCAATGACATAAATATGGATTTGAAGCAAATCAACAACTAATGAAATTTTCAAATAAAAACACTTCATTTGAGTCATCCAAAAAATAAAAAATAATATGAAATTATTTTTTATATTTGTAACAACATTTATTCATCACTAAAATCCAATTAAATATTATTTTTAATTTAATTTCTACATATACTTATATTTATACATCAATCAATCCTAATCTTATTATTTAAATTAATTATATTTATTTAAAATTTAAATTAAACAAAATTAATTGAATATAATAAAACTCCTATAAAACAATATTATAAAATTATAAAATCAGATTATGAAAGGAAATATATTTTATTTTATAAATTTAGATTAAGAACAAAAATATTTTTTTGATATATTTTATTTTATGAATTAAGACTTTAGAAGGAAGGTCTAAAATTATTGTGATCAATGACGTATGCTATTATTGTGATGGTCCCATTCTCTACTTCCATTGCTTACTGGAACTTTCTTCGCAGTGGCTCCACCTCTCACATCACACCACCATTCTTCCTTAACTACAACTTCTTCTCACCGACTCCCTGTTGTCTTTAGTAAATGGCTCCACCTCCCCCACTACTCCCTCTTGTCTTCTAGTTGCTTTCCTCTATGAAATGGCTCCACCTCTCAGTGACTCCGTGTTTCTTCCAGGTGGTTTCGAACGTGAAGAACACTCGCTCAATCTACGTGTTTGATCATTTCTTACTTCTGAAAATACTGAGCCTGCTTTCTTGCGTTCATCGGCTTCACTTCCATCCAATTCTATGGCATCTACTTCTACAACCAGTTGTAAAGGAAAGAATGAATATAACACTTTTCATGAAGTCGCACCATCTGCATCTACATCTGCATCAACACGCCTGCAAAAGCCGTGCTACGATGTGTTCATCAATCATCGTGGACCAGATGTCAAAGACAAACTAGCTAGCAGGATCTATAAGATCTTTAACAAGATGAAGGTGACCTTTTTTAGATTCAGAGGAATTGGAATATGGCAATTTCTTGCCTGTAACATTAGAAGTAGCAATGCGCGGTGCTTCGCTTCATATAGCAATTTTTTCCAAGAACTATGCACAATCACCTTGGTGTTTGGCGGAGCTATCATTCATGCTTAAAACTGGGGCCAAAATTATTCTTGTTTTCTACTATGTAGAGCCTACTGATCTCAGATATGTAGCTCAAGGGAAAGGAATCTATGTTGATGCTTTTCTGTAGTATGAAAAGAAGCGTAGATACAGCCTAGAAAGGCTTCAAGAGTGGAAAATGGCACTCTACAATGTCTCTTTTTACACTGGTCAAATCATTAAAAATATTGAGTAAGTACTAAATACTTTCCCTGCCAAACTAAATAAATATGCGTTATCTTGTTTAAGTATTAAACTTAAGCATAATCATCTGTCCTATTCTATATTTTCAATGTTCTTCCTTGTTCAGTGATGAAATGAGGTTGTTGAAGAAAATTGTGAATATTGTATTGAAAGAAATAAACTATGTGTCATTAGTGGTTGCAAATCATCCAGTAGGTCTTGAATAAATAGTACAAGACTTTGAGATGAATACACTCCAATCTGGCGAGGAGGGTGTACAAATTGTGGGAATTTGGGGCATGGATGGCTCCGGCAAAACCACACTCGCCAAAAAGTTATATAACAAAAGATCCTTGTCTGTGGAGAAGTCTAGTTTTATTTTTGATGTTAGAGGTGGTACAGCCAAAGGCATGTTGCATAACAAGTAGATTCAACTCCTCAAAGACCTTGGAGTGAAAAAAGATCAAAAATTTGACAATATTGAGCAAGGTAAAGCAATTCTAACAAAGAATTTGAGATCTATCAGGGTGCTCATTGTTCTGGACGATTTGGATCATGCAGACCAGCTAGATGCTCTGTTGCCCGTAAAAGACAATCTTCTAGGGGGTAGTCTTATCATTGTTACAACACGGGAGAATGAAGTCCTTAGATCTAAGGGCATATCATGTGTGTATAAAATGAGTGCACTTGATCCATTTTATGCGGAGCAGCTTTTTTGTTGGCATGCTTTCTCACAATTTGTTCCTCTTAATGGATTTGAGAAGCTTGCTAAGAAGTTCTTAAATGTTTGTAATGGATTACCCTTGTCTCTTAAGGTATTTGGAGGACAGTTATATGGAGAGTTCTGCAAAGAATACTGGGAATCTCTATTAGAAATGATCTCAAGAATATTGCCTTATGATATTAAAGAGAAACTCAAAATAAGTTATGATGCTCTTGATTACGAAGAGAAAGAGATGTTTCTCGACGCTGCTTGTTTTTTTTATAGGAGAAGATAACAGTTTGGCAATTGAGGTATGGAATGGATCAGGGTGGAGTGGTCTACACAGCTGGGAAAAACTTTTCAATAAATGTTTGATTGAAATTGATGAGAATAACCATATAAGAATGCATGACCACTTAAGAGATTTAGGAAGGGAAATCACAAAGCAACATTCTCCTTACCGTCTTTGGTTACCCCAACAAATTATTAATGCTGACAGTAGGATAGAGGTGAGGTTAATACATTCTTTTATTTTGTGAATAGACATTGGAAAGGAAAACATCTTTCTCAACCCATATGTTGTCTCTAAGAAGTTTAATTATTTTTTATGTATTAAACAGTTGTTTATAAAGACAACAGTCGTAGCCCATTTTTCAATCAAACTGGCTTAACAACTTACGTATTTACTCCATGTATGTCTTTGAATAGCCGACAAATTTATTTTCATTTTTGTAATATTTTTGTTTTTATTTTTGTGTATTGCAAAAAAGAAGTGGCATTCGAGGATTAAAGGTTGTCCCAAGCAGTATGATAACTTGGGATTCAAATACGGTACTTGGTTGTCCGTGCACTTTGTTTTTCTGGTTTTTACTAATTTTAATTGTTTGTATTGTTGGGATGTGAAGCCCAACGGTCACATGACTATTTGTATTCTCCCATCTCTTTGTATTCGAAGAGCTTTGTATAAATATATGGCAGATCATGTGTTGGATTGTATCATTGGTTAATATAAGATTATTCCCTTCTTTCCTCGTGGACATAGCCATTTATGGTGAACCACATTAAAACTTGTGTTATGGTGTTATGATGTTATGTTATGTTGTGTGACTTCTAATTCTTCTTTTTATCTGCTCCTTTAATACTCCACAATTGGTATCAAAGCTCGGTTAGAGCCAAGGAGCAGATATGGAAGATAGTGTACTTCTATTAACCAAAGAAGAAATTGAAATAAATACTTGGGTGCTAGATACGAGAGCTTCATTTCATGTTACTTCATGTAGGGAATTTTTCAACACCTTTCAAAACGGTGTTTTTGGTAAGGTACTTCTTGCAGATAATAAATCTCTTGATATTGTTGGAATAGGAGATGTTTTGTTGAAACTATCCAATGGAAATAGTTGGTTGTTAAGGGATGTCAGGTATGTCCCTCAACTGAAACATAATTCAATTTCGATTGGGCAATTGAGTTCTCTAGGATGTGGAGTCACTTTTGAACTAAGTAGATGGAAGGTGACAAAAGGAGCCCGAGTGATTGTAGAAGGAAGCAAATTAAACACTTTATATGTGTTGGAGAGTCACAATGAGGTGGGAGTTGTGATGGTAATGGTGGATAGTGACACAAAGCCTTGGTTCAAGAGGCTTGGTCACATGGGCAAGCAAGTTCTTGAGAATTCACACAAAAGGAATCAATTTCCGAATCTGAAATCAATTAAAGGTAAGAAGAGGGTCACGTTTGATTTTCCAAAAGAGCGAGAAGAAGTGAGGAGTTCCATGAAATGTAGGGTGAAAAATTATGATCACAATTCTACAAATAAGAAGTTAAAAGCACAAGTAGTGCCTTGTAAAGAAACAACTATTATTGTTGTTGAATGTGGAATTTTGTTGATGGAAATAGATGAAACTCCCTTGGTTGCACAATCTGTTACAGAAGCCACTCCAATGGATGAAGATATGTCATTTATTCAAGCAAAATTGCATGTAGGTGAAGCCAAAGACACTGAGAGTGCAACGGTGGCCAATTTGGAGGACTCTAAGAAGAAATCCCTACAGGCTGGAAGTAGCGAGAAAGGTCCAGACGATGAAGATGTGAAAGAACCCATCACAGATTATTGTGCAAAGATTACCAAAGATAGTGTTGAGCCTAATGATATTGGCCTTTCCAAGGCCTTGGATGAGACTATGTTATTTGAGAATCACGATGCCCAAAATGGTGGAGCTGTGGACATGGAGACTATTGTTGCAAGGGAGGAGAAATCCCACTCGGCTTTGCACTACAAGGAACGGCTCCATGAGGCCTTAGTGGAGGAAATCCATTTGAAGGACTTTGTGATGGCGACAAAGTGGGAGTCTTTGAACGAGGGACACCCAGATAAGCTCTACGATCAAATTTCTGATGCAGTCCTGGATGCGTGCCTGCGGGAAATGTTTTTGTTGCCACCACTGGAGAATAATTGTGGTGACCTATTTTCTTCACTGAATGGGATTGGAGCCTGTGACCTAGGGCTTATATATGTTCTCGAGGGTTTGAAAGTCAAGCAGTCATTGTATATCACTTTTTTTTCATGGCAAGGTAGTGATTTACAATCGAAGATCTAGGTTTCAAATCCCTTGCTTGTTGTGGTGTTGGGGAAGGGTACGGAATTGGATATTGTGCAGGAGTTTCATGGAGGTGAGAAGAGATCTTATTGGACTAATTATGTGTTACATGTCAACTTGGAAAATATTAGGTAGTGGGAGCAGGAGATTCTGCCCTTGTTCGCAGTCAGAGGGCCCTATTCCTCTTTGTTTGGCAAAGCCGATGTCATAATATAGAGAGAATAAAAAGAAGAATTTGAGGCTAAATGGAGGCATTCACGAGGTGAGACTATATTAGGAGATAATGAATTGCAAGGGAACAGCTCTAACCAGTGGTGGGCCATCGGTGGTGCCATCTTCCCGCGGTTGAGACCATAGTCAGCCCCTGCATTGAGAGCAGGACGACCAGGTTTGGTGCAGGCCTCGACAAAATATGACCTATCGAGCTTTAAGTTCGAGTCGATTCAAAAATACTTTGTCTCTCGCGAGATGACCAAGTGTTACATTACAGACATGATAACTTTTGTTGATACAGATGTAGTCATAGTAGGTGTGGGTTCTGGATTTAATATCTATTGGGAGGCAATAGCACCAGTGAAGAAAGAGAGGATGGTGTGTATCAATGTCACACCTATCAATTGTATCTACAGTTTGCACACTCCAACCGTTTCACACTCCAACCGTTTTTCATCCACATATTTCCACTGTAAATCGTCGCACTCGAAAGTGGAGGTGCCAATTTAAAAATGAGGCTCCCTCTATCAATTCTCTGTCTCATCAATTGAGAATTTGAGACTATATTGGAGGTATACACAGGCAGCATGTTGGAGTATATGTGTCGAAACAGGGGAGTGTAGAAAAATAGGGTAAGGTTGAACAAACGGATTTTTTGCAACCTCCAATAAGTTATTATAATGTCTCTGTAGCAATTGTACCTGAATTCTTTTCTCTTCCCTGTGGATTTGTCAGGGGTTGTGTTGCACTGATTGAGGAGCTATGCATGATAGTAAATGGTGGGGTTGGAGTTTACTATGCAAGCTTGAAAAAGCGGTTGATTTTGGCAAATGAAAAGTGGAAAGAAGATGATGTTCCTGAGATTATGGAGGAGGTAAAATTAGTGGGCTTTTGGGCTAGCGGATTTAGCAAGAGAGTAGAGTTGGCTCTCAGAGCCAAAGTTGATTTGTACATTTGGGGAATTGATGATACTGCCATTATTAAGGCCCTTGTTGAGGCCTTTGGGAGAAAGGAAGCTTTGCCGGTAGTAATGATTACGGGGGAGGTGAAGCCCTTGGAAATGCTTAGAGTGTAATGCCCCGCCAAGCAACCCCAAAGGATACTAATATATATAACATTAATGGCACCAATTTTTTTTTTAAAAGTACTTACATACATCATAATAATCATATACCATATGAAATGAAAACTAAACATGAACTACATATAACAAATCCCTCGGGTTTACTTGACTGCATTACTTTTCACAACAACATTATTACATCACATGAAAGGTAGTATACACCAGTAATCATAAGATAACATGAGCATGGTTAACACATTAATCAAGGGTTACAATATTACAATGCCGCTTCCCAACATGAATGGGGAAGATACAATAAAATGGAATGATACATTTGAAATGAAGGAGTACAAAGCTGCATACTGGATTCAACTCTGGATCAACTCAGGAGTCACTGCAAGGTACAATTTCACACTTCTCGATCGATGATTGGGGACCCAATGGGGTGCATAGCATGTTCCACCCAACCACGTGGACCCAAAGGCCCACCCCCCGTGCTAAGAGATGACAAGAAGGAACCCCAACTAACCATCATACAAAACAAGGATACAAGACTTCACAACAAGATCCACAATAACATAAGGCAATCTCAGCACAAGATATAACCAACACAAGATGTGCCCAACATAAGGAATAACCAAATAAAGCATCAACATACAAATGCCAACATGTGCTTCCAGAGGCCCAAGAATATCATAGAGGGAAACAAAGCATACTTGGTTGTTTAAGGAAGAGTGTCATCGCAATGTTGCATGGGTTACCCTGGCGAATCTTCCTAGGCCCCGGCCCCCAACTTGGGTTACCCTGGTGACCTCTTACGAAACCCGGCCCCACATGCAATCCAATGCGGCATCGATTATCTTTCATAAGGACAAGACAATGATTTTGCCATTCCAGGCCTTCTCAACTCATCTCAAGCCCATACAAGCACTTGAGCCATGAGTGAGGCATTCACTTATATCTTGTTAATGTGTGATTCTATCCAAAACCCCTAATTAAATATTAATGTTTTCACTTGATTAATAAACTTCTAATGAGTTACCCTGAGACCACTTCCGGGTCTCGGCCCCCATTGAAAGCCACTCCCGTAGCAACAAAACCAAAAGTCACTAACTGGGTAAGCCAACATGCAAAACATATAAAACCACATGAATAATCATGTAAAGCGAGGCATACACCATCCCGCTCAAAATCATTCATAATAAGACAGCTTCCAAAAGCATGGCTAAAACCCCACATAGTCAACACCAAGTAAAGACCAATAGTTCACTAAAAACCAACATGTAAAGTCAATCATAAAGAAACAATTTCCTCAACCTCTGGAAAGCTGGTAAGCCATTAACATAATGTTTTCCACCAAAGTGGCACCAATAACTTGATCTCACGATCAACATCAAACTCAA
Organism: Sequoia sempervirens; assembly: GCA_007258455.2. NCBI lineage: Eukaryota > Viridiplantae > Streptophyta > Pinopsida > Cupressales > Cupressaceae > Sequoia > Sequoia sempervirens. Next base: position 10,051 of record VDFB02196862.1, read on the forward strand.
ATCAAAACAACCCAAGAAACACTATTAAAGCCATTTCGTAGTAACCAAGCATTTGGGAATGACTCCAAAAATAAACATCATTTCCACTTGAGCAATAACCAAATTCACTCTCACTCCACAATTGACATATTACTTGATATACTTATCAATACTACAACACATTCAACCACATAAAAGAAAATTTCAAACAAAGACTCTCACATTAGCAATGAACATAATTTCTCTAATTTCATATTCATTTTACAATTAACTAATAATCAAGAATCTAATATTTACATATACGTTCTGTTACATTCAACATAAATAAATATCGTTCTCATGGTAAAATATAGATAGTTTGAACTTATAACCCTATTTATCATAAATTTCTGCCATAGGGCTGCAAGTGTTCTTAATTTCCACATATATTCATTTATTCTTACATATACATACATATGAATCTATATATATAACTATAGGATAAATGATTAAGTAACATATACAACATATGTCTCTACTTACATATATGCCTTAATTATGTTATATTAAAGGAGTATTGTTAATTACAATACTCGGGCGACATGATACACTGTAACAATCCTCTTCAGGCGCATAAGAAGCAATTTAAATTATATAAAAAGAGACATGCACTCTGGCGTTCATTTATCTAGATGTATATAAACTACATAAACTACAGATTGAGTAGTAACAACAGATTTATATATATAATATACATATATAACTCAACAACTAAATAACAGTACGTTTCAGCCATCAAAGTTCAAATGTTTAGTGAAAAACTCTCTGAGCTTATGCAAATGAAAGGCGACCCAACATGCATAAAGATACATAAACATAGGGATGCATAACGGCCCAACTTGCATTTAAAGGATCATTCAAAGACATATTTAACTTATAGTTAACAACACAAGTTTCGACTCAACCAGGTTAAAAAAAATAGAATTAAATCTCAGTCTCATTCTATTTGCTCTCTGGGACGACATGTTCATAATCAAATACGAACTGGGAGTTTCCCCTACTACCTATCCATTTCATTTATCAAAATTTCTAATTTACTACACTTTTGCAAGTCTAAAGTTGCGGTATGTTAGGTTGCCTATGGTTTTGAGGTTGCTAGACTCAAGAGGAAAATTATAGAGGCGTGGTCCATTTAAGACTCACGTGCATCACCAAGGCGTGTAGAAATATATATCATGCTTGAGGGCAGATCATTGAAATAGCCGTGAAGCTTTAGTGCAGGGTAACCACGCTGTAATAAAAGGATTCTAAAATGCCCAAGGAGAACGAGGTAACGTTTAAGGAGATATGGGTTAATCACAAAGGAAAGAAGAGTCAATGCCAAAATTTTCATGGAGAAAACTACAAGAATCTTCTGAACAAAACAACTCGGTTAGACTAAAATCCGCCAGTTAACTTCCTAAAACTTGATTTGTATTAGAATATATATATCATACGAATCTGGACTAAAACGTTGGAGTTCGTTTAACTAAGGGAAAAGTACAGTACCATAAGAGCTAACAATCTCATGGTTGGGCAACGTCCTCAATGGGTAAACTTACAGTCATGAAATTTCTATTATTATTCTACAGGAGATTGCACAGAAAAAAGTTGAACTACAGGACCTCTAAACTCGAGATCTTAACATATCCTCTACCGATTGCAGATTGACATAATAAGGTTTTCAACAGTTCTGAGTGCCATCTTATTTAACATAACAGGAATATAAATCTGTTTTGATTCCCTCCAGAACTTAATTGGAATAGAAAGACACCAAGAAATTGAGACTGAACACAACAAATTTTCGTTTTCTTCATAATTAAATAAAACTGAAACAATAAAAAGAACCTGGACTTTTGCTTGACCGAAATGAAGTTTGCTGCAAAGCTTCCACCTTCAGTTTGCAACGATAGCACCTTCTTCAACCCTCCTGTTAAACT
>VDFB02196863.1:0-28986 GCA_007258455.2 Sequoia sempervirens
TGTTCTTGAAATCAAAATCTAATCTAAGGTCAAGAACACTAATCTAGATTTAATCCTACACTTAAGAAATGAACAATTAATATAACTAAAATCAAGAACAAGTGAATGCAATACATAAACAAATGAATTCAACAACAAAATTGTCACTCATCTTGTATCGGAGTGTATTCGCCTAATGTTGGATTGCTCGTATCACTACGAAGCCTCCATAGTTCGTGTGCAAAGCTTTGAAGAACAATGTTGATGTTGGTTGATCAAAGAAATGGTGAAGCTCTAATGGTGGTTGTGAATGTCAATAGTACTTCATTGTGCAAATGATGTTGACTCTTTGAACCATTTTTTGTGATTAAAGAGGTTTGTTATAAAGAAAATAAGATTTGAAACAGATGATCAAGATTAAACAATGTTGGGTCAAGATCATCGGTCGAAAAGTGTTGAGAGCATTTAGAGATGAATGATTTGTGCAAAGTATATTGCACAATTTTTGTGATTGAGAAATATATTGAATAATTAGTGTGATTGAGAAATAGATTGGTTAGTCGGGAATTAGATTGCTCTGTCAGACAATCATAATTTGCTCAATCAAAAATAGATTGATTTGTCAAGATTAGATTGAGAAATCATGCGATCATGATTTACTCAATCAGGAAGGTGGTTGGAAAAGATTAATTAATTGATTTAATTCATTCATTAATTTTGGAGTTGAATGTGCAAATCAAGTTTGACTTTTGCAAACAAAGTTGCATTAGTTTGTTTTGATTTTTGATGAATGATTTGAATAGTTTGATTTAATTTATTCAAATTTTGAAGGGAAAGTGTCATAATTAAATTATTATGTTTTAATAATTCAATTAACTTAGGGAATAAGGTGATTTAGCGACATAATTAAATATTTGGTGTTATTTAACTAATCAAGATGAAATAAAGTTAGATTAGGACTTCATTAAATAAATATAATTTATTTAATTGGTAGAAATGATGAAACATGAATTAATTAAATAATGTTGTTTTATTCAATTAATAGAGGAATAGGGTTTTCAATACTTTATTAAATAAATAAAATTTATTTAATTTCTCAAAAATGATGAAACAATTAATTAATTAATGTTGTATTATTCAATTAATAGAGGAAATTAGGGTTTTGGATGTTGTTTGATGTTGTTCAATGTTGTTTGATGTTGTTTACTATTGTTTAGGATGTGTAATAGGTGTTAGGTCAATTTTACATGTCTACTTGATAATATTATTCCTTCTCCTCTGCAAGCCAAGTCACTATATCAATGCACTATGAGTTATCCTCCTCGACGAATGAGATCACCACTTCCAAGTGAATCTTTTTTTTTTATATAGAGTTCTACCTATCACACCAATCCAAATACCTGTTGTTGTGGCTCAACCTCAACCACCTCCTAGACCTTGGGATAATGATTTTGGCCCTCTTAATTTGGTGGCTCCTTTACATGAGCTTCCATGTGTTTCACATAAGAACATCCCAAAATTCTACGGTGATGGCAAGCAACATCCCGATGAACACATCACTACTTTCTATATTACTTTTGGTGTTCTTGGTGTTGAGCACAAGGATTTTTCTATAAGGTTGTTTGTTGATACCTTACAAGGAGTAGTTGTTGAGTGGTTTTACACTCTTTCTCTTGGTGTTGTTACCAATTGGAATACTCTATGCACCAAGTTTGAAGAGAGTTTCAAACCTGTTGAATATGCACATGCATTGTTCTATCTCATCTCACAACTATGAGGAAAGAGGAATACGAACCCATGTGTGAGTTTGTGGCCAAGTTCAACAAGTTGGTGACAAGGATTCCCGCAGCGGGTAAATCGACAGCCCATAATCTTAAGTTCTTTTTCATCAACACACAACTTCCAAAAGTAAGCTTCTTGTTGTGTAGGGAGATCCTACCTGATCTTGAAGTTGATCAATAGATGGCTACCAGTTTCAAAGATGATTTGACACTTGCCAAAAAAATAAGGATGAACCCAAATAGAAGAGGGAAAGCATATAATTCTTCATCTTTTAATAATAACTCCAACTTTGTGGATCCCATGGTACAAAAGCTAGCAAATGATTTGTTGGATTTGAAGCAAGTCTCTAATACTTCCTATAAGGATGTTCCTAGAAGGACTTTCCTAAATTCTTCCAATTATTCTAGAAATAGAAATCAGAATAGTCTTCCTACACCACAAGGAAGGCTTGCTCTAGAAGTTCCACCTACCAACACAGCTATGGGGTATTATGAAGTAGAGCAAGATGGCTATGTACAACCCGAATATCCTATGGAGGAAAATCTTGATCTATTCTAGGAAGAGGAAGTAGATCTAGCTAGTGACTCAAGTATTGGTTATTAGCAAGTTGAGAATGAATCTGATGATGAGGACCTAGTAACTAATACATATGTTGTTTTCATGTGATCACAAAAAAATCAACTTGATCAAGCTCAAGTTGATGCTCCAAAAGAAAAGGATAAACCACCAGTAACTATTGCAAAAAGAAGATCTCCTTTTCCTTGGCAACCTAAAGATACAGTAAATAAACAAGTGTTCCTCATCCTCCTATGATTCCTTCAACACCTAAAGCCAACATCTAGGTTCCAAAGACTAGTGTCCCCCTTTTGTGAAACCCATTGAAGCTACTCCTTCCTCTTTGCAAAGTTATTTCCAAGCTTTTGACATTATTGATTGTGCAAAGAGGACAAAAATACAAATTTCTGAAGCCGAATACCTCAATGCCAATCCTGATCAATTCGACAGGATTGTCGATTTTGTTAGAGACAAGGGAATTACCCCTAGTAGAGATTCCTCTTCAAATTTTCCTATTGTTCCAAAGCCTAAGCCTCTTCAGAATAACTTAGTTACTACTCCCCCATCTGATTCTAGAAGGATTGATCTCCATTTTATATCTTTGCTTTTCAATGGCTTTAAGTTGATTAATTATGTTATAGAATTTGATGCATCTGATAATGTCATTCCTACCAAGGTAGCTATCACCTTGGGTTTGAATCATAAATTTAACTTTCAGTCATTGTTTCTCTATGGAGAACAAACAAGTACCTTTGATCAGGTAGATTAAGGATGTGCAATTTGCATTCGCTGCATATCCAAAGAAGAAGATCAAGATGACAATCTTGGTAGAAGATGTTCCAACATCCTATGGTATTTTACTTGGACACAATTTTTGTAAAGATGTAGGGGGAGAAATCAACATGGATATGTCAGAGGATAGGATACCCATAAAGGGTGTGATGCATAAGTTGGTTCCTGAAAGGGAATCTAAATTTTTAGTGACTAAGTTTGATGATCCAAGAGCTCAAATTTTATTTGAGTCTTCAATTGTGGGTACTTATTATTTTCAAAATGGTGAGGATGTTGAATCTTCATCTAGAAATACAAAGAAAGAGGCAGAAAGTGTCATCTCATCTTCACCAGAAAATTAAACATCTTTTGATGATTTGTCTTTCATGGATTGTGAAGCTTCATTAGATTCATATGAAGTTACATATTTTGAGTAGTGTAAGCCTTGGTGATCCAAATAATGTTTGGATAATTGAGTTTGATGACAATTATTCTTCCACTGGTTCAGGAGTCAGGATTGTTTTCATCTCTCCAAAAGGGAATTTTTTTCCTTTTTCTTTCAAATTGTACATTTTGATAATACTAATAGCATGGCTAAATATGAGGCTTTATTATTAGGCATGCAAGTTGCAAGCAAGAAAGGAATCTCCACACTCAAGGTGATGTTGTGTTGGTAGTTTACCAAATAAGGAACTTTTATCAAACCAAGAATGATAGGCTTAAGCATTATCATAATTCTCATTTGGGATTGCATTGAGGAGTTTGATTCTTTTGATATTTTTGTAGTCCCAAGAGAGTATAATGATATATTTTATTCCTTAGCAGTTTTGACCACATTCTTGATACCACATAAGGATTTTCATGGTCCTACCTACACCATTGAGCTAGTTTTTCACCCAAGTGTTCCTGATAATTCAGACAATTGGCATATTTTCAATGATGATCATCAAATTGTAGCCTTTTTGGAAAAGGAAAAAAAAATTGATGAGTTGTACTTTGAAGGTAGTGATTCTACACCCCAAGAATCTATCTCTGAAATTGATTTGGTTATTGGTGAAGAGCTTTTGTAGCTCAAAGGGAATAAAATTCCCAAGGAGTTGGTATCCCTAGAAAGACTTTTTGACAAACATGATTGTTATGTCAAAAAGAAACAATCTAATTCTAATTCATCTAATGAAGTTGAGAAAATCAACTAAGGAATTGAAGTGGGCCCTAAAATGGTGAATATCAAAAAATGTTGCACTACTAAGGAAAAAGAGCAATTTTTTGAGTTTCTATGGAAATACATGGACATGTTGGCATATTCATATGAATATTTAGAGTCTTTTCATCCAAAAGAGGTGCAACACGAGATTCCAATGAAAGTGGGAGCATTTCCTTATAAGCAAAAGCAAAGGTAATACAATCCAAAGATTTCAAGAACCATCTTTTCATAAATCTAAAAGATGTTGAATGAAAGGATCATATTTCCTATCCACCATTCAACGTGGATAGCTAATATTATTCTAGTGCATAAAAGGAATAGAGAAATTCGCATATGTGTGGATCGCAAGAATCTAGATCAGTTATCACTAAAGGAAAACTATCCTCTTCCAGTGATGGATCAAGTTCTTCAAATGGTGATTGGATCTAAGGTTCTTTCTATGTTAGATTGTTTCTCTAGCTATAACTAGGTGGAGGTCAGTCCAAATGATTAGCATGAGACAACCTTTACAACACCATGGGGTACTTTTGTGTATTGCAAAATTCCTTTTGGTCTTATCAATGTCAGTGCTACATTCCAGTGTGCAACAAACTTAGCATTTCATGACGTCATGAGTAAGTTCATTGTAGTTTATCTTGACGATCTTACATTTTTTTCCAATAATTTCATCAAAGATCATTTCAATCATTTGAGACAAATCTTGGAGAGGTGTTGGCAACACAGAATTTCTTTGAATCCCAAGAATTCAATCTTTGGGGTTATAGAGGGTAAACTTCTTGGTCACATTATGTCCAAGGAGGGTATCAAAATTGATATTGAAAGGGTCAAGAGTATCCATGCTCTTAATTTTCCTTCAAGTAAGAAAGCAATTCACTTCTTTCTCAAAAAGGTGAACTTTCTACAGAGATTTGTACCTGATTTCGCAAAGAAGACTCGTCGTGTTGTTAATATGATGAAAGGAACTTCCACATTTCATTGGAATGCAGAAGGGAAAGTTGCATTTGATGATATTAAAGAGGCTATTGTGCATGCATTGGTGTTAGTTTTTCTAGACTACACGAAGGAATTTATTATGTACAATTATGCTTCTAAGTATACACTATCAATGATCTTGGTGCAAGAGAATAGTGAAGGATTTGAATCCACGATTTCATTCATGAGTTACTCTTTGAAGAATCATGAATTAAAGTATTCCTAGATGGAGAAACATTCTTTCATTGTGGTTAAGGTAGTGAAGCATTTCAAGTTTTACATCCTTAATAGTCATGTCAAAGCATTGGTTCCATATTCAACTGTCAAGTCTATCTTGATGCAACAAGAGTTTGGTACAAAAAGGGGCAGTTAAATTGCCAAGATACAGGAATATGACATGGATATCAAACCCACCAAATAGGTGTTTGGGTGAGGTTTACGTCATCTTATTGCTGATAACAATCCTGATGAAGAAGCTTTAGACTTCGAGGAGGTGAGTTCTAAAGATATTCCAATGGTTTTGTTTATCAATACTACTAATGAATGGTACTCAAATATTGCTCATTTCCTTACATACAGAGAATGTCTGGATCACTTGACACACAAGGAGAAAAGAATTTTCAAGATCAAATTAGAAAATTATGTCTTATAGGACAATGGATTGTATAAGAGTGGCTTGGATGGTGCCTTCTTACATTGTGTTGACAAGGCTCAACAAAATAAGTTGTTGGAATCTTTCAATGACTTAGCATGTAGAGGAAAATTTTCTGCAATAGTTACAACCCATAAAATTTTGTGAGCTAAATATTATTGGCATACTCTTTTTCAATATGCATACTCCTAGGTGCATAAATGCAAACTATGTCAATAGTTCATAGGCAAGCCAAAGTTGGCAGCTCTACCCCTAAAACCAGTTGCCATTGAAGAGCCCTTTCAACAATGGGGCACTGATTTCATTAGTGTAGTAAATCCCCCCTCAAGTGCGGGACACATCTCTTTCCTCACCACTACCAACTATTCCACCAAATGGGTGGAGGTTGTGCCAATAAAACATGCTACTTCAAAGGAAGTGTGTAATTTCTTGAAAGAAAAAATTGTTTCCAAGTTTTGTATTCCAAACAAAATTATGACAAATAATACTTTTGCATTTCCATCAAGTGAGAATACAAAATTCTATTTTGAGCACAGAATTACATTATCACATTCAACTGACTATTATCCTCAAGGTAATGGTCAAGCTGAATATGTTGGAAATATTGTCATTGATGTCAAGTTGAGAAGGTAGAAGGTTCATATCATCATTCATGTCAAATATGCATACACATGTCATAAATAAGATGAAGAAAGACATAAACAAGAAGGTATCACTTTTCAGAACACTCAATAAAGAATCTATGAGCAGCTTTTTGTGAATAGGATTCTACAGATTTAAAGAAAGCAACATCATAGTAAGGTGAAGTTGCAAACTTTATACTAGATCATATTCACAGTAATAATACATAGATTGAAGCCATCAGTGATAATACACAGTGATGTATTCATAGTAATAATACATAGATTGAAGCAACATCAGTGATAATACAACTTTTAATAAAGCAATCTCATTAAAAATATATAACAAAAAGGCAATTATTCATAAATAAGATAAATCTAAAGTGAGCTGAATAAAGTCAAAATAGTTGAATAAAGACAAAATACAAAAGGTGTGATTTTCTATACATCTTCAAATTAAACAAAAAACAGCGATTAGTATATACAAAAAGAAAGCAATCTAAAGTCTAAGAATAAGACAAAAAAGGGGGATGAATAGGACAAAAAACAAGAACAAGACAAAAGACAAGTTAGCAAATGATTACAATGTAAAGACAAAGATTAAAAGGGTGTGATCTATCATAAAAGGTTGTAGTAAGGGATAAAGTGGTCCATTCCTAAAGAACGCGACTTTAGAAAAAGAAATTTTTCATAAGAGTTTAATTAAGATTAAAAACACGATTTTATGAGAGTCCCTCCAAGTGATGTGAAAGGAGAGGTGTGACTTAACTCATATCATATTTATTAAAGTTTTTCAAAAGGTGTGAGGTCATCAAATAAAGCACTTCATTATAAAATAATTAAGGAAATATCAGATTTATCAAACCAAATAGAGAGGTGCGATTGAAAGGATACAAAACTTCAGATTTCAAAAGTTACAATCCTTTTCAAAAGGTTGTAATAAGTTGAGCAACATATACATATGATATAAAAATCAGATTTGAAGATAAGAGTGAGTGTGAGGAATAATTGCTATATCATAGAAACACAAGTGTTCTATGGTGAGTGAGGAGTGTTTTGTGGAATAAACACCATATCATTAAAACATAATCAGGTGTGTGTAGTGTTGTGTATTAAGGACATTAATTGAATATCATATGTGATTGAGAAAGAAAGAAACCAGATTTGGGTGTGATGGAATTCATTGAATATGATCATTGATTGAGTAATAGAATGAAAATTTTCTGATTTTGTGGAGAAATAAAAATATATATCATCTAAACACAAGCAAATTTTGATGGTTGCATAAATACAAACAGCAATGAAAGGGTGTGTAAAATGAATATCATCTAAAGTTTGATTTGAGAAGAGTGAGTGTATAATGTGTAAAAGAAAATATTATTCTTACACCTGCTACTGTGTTGAAAAAGAATAAGTAAATCATATATATACCAGCAAATCTAAAGGCAATATATGCAACTATATGAAAGTAGATTTGAGCAGATTTTTGAAGAGCTCATTACATATTGAGAAGAGAGTTGTGAAGGTAATTCAAAGATAGTCCAAGAGGAGTTTATGCAGATTTGGTGCAAGTTGAAGAGGGCATAGCTTGTGAAGAGGAATATATGTTAATCCATAGAGAAGAGTATAGCAAAAGGTTGTTTGAGAAGAATTGTCCATCATCTGTTGAGGAAGCAACATTGAAGGTGGAGCAATATCCTTGACGCTATTATCTTTGCTAAGTTGGTGCTTGGCAAGTGGGGGTTGGAGCCTCCAGTAGGTTGGTGCCTATGAACATTAGGGGTTGGTGCTCCTTGTAGGTTGGTGCCTACTAAATTGGAATTAGGGGTTGATGCTCCTTTTAGGTTGGTGCCTACTAAATTAGTATTAAGGGTTGGTGCTCTTTGTAGGTTGGTGCCTACATTCTTTGTAAGCATATATAATTCATAAAGTACATTGTTTGTACTATAGTTTTATCTTGTAAGGGTTTCCACATAAAATATTGGTGTCAACTTGTTCATACTAAGATATTCTTGCATAGTTGATTTGTGTTAGAGTTTGAAGTTGATAAAGGGTAAAAGTTTGTTGATATATTGATTCACCCCCCCCCCTCTCAATATATCTTTGTGCTCTTCAATTGGTATCAAAGCAAGGTCCTTCTTGAAAGCCTAACCATTTGAAGGAGATCCTTAAGAGCACACATGTAAAATCATAACAATACAGTCAAACCACCCATCTTTGATGGGACTAATTATGCTTTTTGGAGTATCAAAATGGAAGCTTATTTGAATGCCCTTGGGCTTGATGTATGGCTATCTATTGTTGATGGATATACACCTCCAGCAACCCCTCAAATGGATCAAGCCGGGAAAAAGAGAAGTGAAAACAATGCCAAAGCAAAGCATGCTCTTCTTTGCAGCCTAACAAATTCTGAATTTACAAAGCTCATGTGTTGCAAATCAGCAAAAGAGATATGGGTCAAGCTTCAAAGCATCTATGAACGAGATGCCAAAGTAAAGAAGGCAAGCTGCAAACTCATCGAAGGAAGTTGGAGACTCTCAAAATGAATGAAGATGAAGACATAGCATCATACTTTCTTTGTGTTGATGAAATGGTGAACATTATGAGAGGACTTGGTGAAGATATTGATGATGCTTTTATTGTTGATAAGATTCTAAGATCTCTATCCACAAAGTTTGAGGCCAAGGTTGTAGCATTGGAAGAATTGAAAAACTTAGACCAGCTAACAAAAGATGAACTACATGGGATCCTTGTTGCCTATGAAATGAGGATTGAAGGAAGATCGCCACAAAAGGAAGTCTCATTCAAAGCAACCAAAAAGGGAAAAACCAAGCATGAAGAACCAAGTGACAAATCAAGTGATGATGAACTAGGAGCCTATTTCATGAGGAAGCTTATGTAAGGAAGAGGAAAGTACAAAGGGAAATATCTTTTTAAATGTTTCAATTATGGAGAAGTTGGACATTATGCTTCAAAATGTCCTCAAGATGATAGTAACTCAAGTGAAGGTGAAAAAGAAACCTACATCAAGAAAAAAGGAAAGAAGAATTCCAAATATACCTCAAAGAAGAGATCCCAAAAACACAAAATGAGCTTTTACTCAAAGAAAGAATGCAACTCTTCAAAATAAAAAAGTGATGAAAGTCAAATCAATGATGAAGAAGAAATATTGTTCATGGTTGAATACGAAGAACAAGATGTTGATCAAGAATGTGATGAAGAAGAAGAAGTTGATCAAGAATGCAATGAAGATGAAGAAACAGATCTTGAGGAAGAACTTCATTATGCATACAAGAAAAATGAACAATTGAAGAAGAAGGTCACCAAGCATAAAATAAAAACTAAGGAATTGAAAAAAATCTTGGAGGAATTAAACAAAATAATTGAATATTTAAGGACTCAACTTATAGAGGCTAAACAACTTGAAAATGAAATAAAGATCAAGTTAAGTGAAAAAGAGAGATTGTGACAAGTTGGTACAAGAAGTTTCCATGCTAAAAAATGAATTGGAAAATCCAAAGAAGGAATGTACAAAGTTTGATGAGAATGTCACAAGTTTCAAGGAAAATGAAAGGAAATTTAACTCTAGGAAGTTTCTCTTTCAATGGATATTTCTATTCATGCAACTATTTTGGTCACAAAGCAATGAATTGCAGATTTCGTGCAATAAATACTTCAAAATTCACTAAGAGAAATTATAATTCATTTGGTCAAGATCTTATGTGCTTCAAGTGAAACAACTTTGGACACATAGCACGTGTTTGTAGATATGGCTTCATTGAACCACCTAGACAAGATATGAAGAACACCATTGAAAAGGAGAGAAAGATTACAAAAGTATGGAGAAGGAAACAAAAGAAAAATGATGATGAGGATAAATCTATGATCATGCAAGATACATGTCATGCACTATTTTGAAAAGAGGCACAAATTTAGGGGGAGCTAAGTTGGCACTATCTTTCAGCCCCATGAAGAAGATAACTAAAAATGAAATACCTCAAAAAAATTGAAGAGAAAAATCTACTTATGGATTGTCATCTAATGAAAATGATGAATTGGCTTCAATTGTTGGAAATTGTATTGATGTCAAAATAAAGAATTTTCCATGTAGAAGAAGAAAATTATTTTAGAAGGAAAGGAATGAAAAGTTAGAGAAAGATGAGTATTAGTAGATGGGAGCATACATTCAGGGGGAGCTATACATAGTATCTTGTAGCTCCATAAAACAATACATTATTGGAAGACCCTTTTCCATTGATGTCAAAGGGGAAGAGAAGTAGAATGGGCGAGAGTTAGAAGAAATGACAAAAAGATAGGTTGCCATCAATGACAAAGGGGGAGATTGTTGGAAATGTTGTCATTGATGTCAAGTTGAGAAGGTAGAAGGTTCATATCATCATTCATGTCAAAGATGCATACACATGTCGTAAATAAGATGAAGAAGAAAGACATAAACAAGAAGGTATCACTTTTCAGAACACTCAATAAAGAATCTATGAGCAGGTTTTTGTGAATAGGCTTCTACAAATTTAAAGAAAGCAACATCATAGTAAGGTGAAGTTGCAAATTTTATACTGGATCATATTCACAGTGATAATACATAGATTGAATCCATCAATGATAATACAAAGTGATGTATTCACAATGATAATACACAAATTGAAGCAACATCAGTGATAATACAACTTTTAATAAAGCAATCTCATTAAAAATATATAACTAAAAGGAAATTATTTGTAAATAAGGAAAATCTAAAGTGAGCTAAATAAAGACAAAATAGTTGAATAAAGACAAAACATAAAAGTTGTAATTTGCTATACATCTTTAGATTAAACAAAAAATAGCAATTAGTATATACAAAAAGAAAGCAATCTAAAGTCTAAGAATAAGATAAAAAAAGGGGGATGAATAGGACAAAAAACAAGAACAAGACAAACGATAATAAAGACAAAAGACAAGTCAGCGAATGATTACAATGTAAAGACAAAGATTAAAAGGGTGTGATCTATCATAAAAGGTTTTAGTAAGGGATAAAGTGGTCCATTCCTGAAGAACATGACTTTAGAAAAATAAAGTTTTCATAAGAATTTAATTAAGATTAAAAACATGATTTTATGAGAGTCCCTCCAAGTGATGCGAAAGGAGAGGTGTGACTTAACTCATATCAAATTTATTCAAGTTTTTCAAAAGGTGGGAGGTCATGAAATAAAGCACTTCATTATAAAATAATTAAGGAAATATCAGATTTATCAAACCAAATAGAGAGGTGTGATTGAAAGGATACAAAACTTCAGTTTTCAAAAGTTAAAATCCTTTTCAAAATTTTGTAATAAGTTGAGCAGCATATACATATGATATAAAAATCAGATTTGAAGATAAGAGTGATTGTGAGGAATAACTACTATATCATAAAAACACAAGTGTTGTGTGGTGAGTGAGGAGTGTTGTGTGCAATAAATGTCATATCATTAAAACATAATCAGGTGTGTGTAGTGTTGTGTATTAAGGACATTAATTGAATATCATATGTGATTGAGAAAGAAAGCAACCAGATTTGGGTGTGATGGAATTCATTGAATATGATCATTGATTGAGTAATAGAATGAAATTTTTTCGAGTTTGTGGAGAAATAAAAATATATATCATCTAAACACAAGCAAATTTTGGTGGTTGCATAAATACAAACAGCAATGAAAGGGTGTGTAAAATGAATATCATCTAAAGTTTGATTTGAGAAGAGTGAGTGTATAATGTGTAAAAGAAAATATTATTCTTACACCTGCTACTGTGTTGAAAAAGAATAAGTAAATCATATATATACCAGAAAATCTAAAGGCCATATATGCAACTATATGAAAGTAGATTTGAGCAGATTTGTGAAGAGCTCATTACAGATTGAGAAGAGAGTTGTGAAGGTAATTTGAAGACAATCCAAGAGGATTTTATGTGGATTTGGTGCAAGTTGAAGACGACATAGCTTGTGAAGAGGAATATATGTTATTCCATAGAGAAGAGTATAGCAGAAGGTTGTTTGAGCAGAATTGTCCATCATCTGTTGAGGAAGCAACATTGAAGGTGGAGCATTATTCTTGATGTTATTGTCTTTGCTAAGTTGGTGCTTAGCAAGTGGGGGTTGGAGCCTCCAGTAGGTTGGTGCCTACGAACATTAGGGGTTGGTGCTCCTTGTAGGTTTGTGCCTACTAAATTAGAATTAGGGGTTGATGCTCCTTGTAGGTTGGTACCTACTAAATCAGTATTAAGGGTTGGTGCTCTTTGTAGGTTGGTGCCTACATTCTTTGTAAAAGCATATATAATTCATAAAGTACATTATTTGTACCGTGGTTTTATCCCATAAGGGTTTCCACATAAAATCTTGGTGTCAACTTGTTCATATTGATATATTCTTGCATAGCTTATTTGTGTTAGAGTTTGAAGTTGATAAAGCTTGTAAAGGGTAAAAGTTTGTTGATATACTGATTCACCCCCCTCTCAATATATCTTTGTGCTCTTCAAAATCAAGAAACAAGAATCTAGTGACCATCATTCATAAACTTGTTGATGAGAATCAGTGGTTATGGCACAAAGTGTTGTATGATGTTTTGTGGGATGACAGAATTACCCCCAAGCTAGTGATAGGTATGTCCCCATTTCAACTCCTTTATGGGTTGAATGCATAAATTCCCATCATATTGGAACTACCTACCCTCAAGTTGGCTAAGGCCATTAAGGATGAGACTTTGATAGCTTGATTGATAAGCATATAATGTACCTCTCCAAATTGGAGGATAAATGTGTTCAAGTGGTGAATTGTATCGCAGAACATCAAGAACAGGTAAAGAATATTTTTGATAAGAAGGTGAAGTCTCGAGATTTCCAAGTTGGAGATCTAGTTCTCTTGTGGGACAAGAGAAGAGAACCAAAGGGTATGCATGGAAAGTTTGACTCACTTTGGATGGGTCCATTCAAAATACATCAACTTTGTGGTGAAAACATCTTTCTTCTTGCACATGAGGATGGTACTCCATTTCCTCTTCCACATTGTGGGCAACATCTAAAACACTTTACTCATTGAGGTGACAGATGTATCATGTAAATAATTGTATAATCTTTGTGTCTTTTTAATTTTAATTTATTTTGTGTCTTTTTGTTTTTGTCGCCTGACTCTACACCCAATGGATGGATGAAGGCACTTAGAGGTTGGATTTTTTCTTGAAAGGTGTAAATTTGTTTTTCTTCCCACCTAGGGTTTAGGACCTAGAAAGGACAATTTTCACTAACTTTCACTAAAGAAAAAACCCTTGAGATCTCAATGCAAAGGAGAAAGAGATCTTGCAAGAGGGTTGTTCTAGGGGGTGAATATGATCTAATAAGGGGTTCACCACCAAGTTTAAACTTGAAAAAGACAATGAAATGAAAAACCCTAATTGAATGCAAAGTAACACTAAATGACCTAGAAAAGTGAATGAAACAACATAGAAAACTATAGAAAGGAATAAGTGCACCTAGAAAATATGGAAATGACTAGATGGAAGTCTGGAACATTGGAAATTCTAACTTTATTGTTGACTAGGACTCATTCACCAAGCTGGGAAAATTAGTCCAATTTTTGGAAAACTATGCAGGAACAGGAATTTGCCAAAAGGGTATCTGAATCTATAAAAATTTGAAAATTGACTAGAACTAGGACTCATTCACTAGAAGTGGCAAATTATTCTAAATGGTTTTTTCTTAAACTTCAAAAATTGATTATGCTCTTCTTTGTCTGCTTTGTTCTTCCTGAGTGAATTTTGGATCTGAATCTTTGATTTGTAACCTATAGATGATCTCCAATGTTCTCTAAGACTTGATGACACATTTGACAACTTTTGATGACTTGCCAACTTTTCTCCAATCTTGCTCCCTAGGAAATCTGCAACCTAGACTTGTAAATCACACACAAAGGAGAGGGAAAAATGTTGTTGGGTTAGTGGATAGGGGTTTTCCTTGGTCAAAACCCATTTTGGAAATCAATCCTTGAAATCAAATCAAATAGGAATGGAGAATGATGAATGAACAAATAACAATGTTGCAACTCATCAAACCATTGCAATAAAGTGCTACAAATATGCTTGAAATGGTTGCAATGGATGTAGACTTTGACTCTTGCTTGAAGGTGATAAATCTTGAATGTAATGCTTGCTTGAATCACAAAACCCTACATCACAACTATTAGCACAATAACAAACATGATGCATGAAACCTTTGACATGATTATTGACACTTGAATGCTACTCTAAAATGCTTGATAATCTACTCTTGAATGCTCTTTAAGACACTTGAATACTCTTGTGAACTGAAACTTGCTATAAGGATCACTTGATTACTTGTTAGGATGAAAATGAGAGAAAGAACCTTGTATTTATACTCAATTATGCAAGAATTCCCAAAATTACAACACTACAAGCCGACATCAAATCTAGGAGAATAAAATCCCGCCATAAATTTGAATTAATTTTGATTTTGGGCCACACAGGACTCATTTTCCCAAGGTGGAAAATGAGTCCCACCAGGCTTAATTTTTTGGGACCAATTTTTAAAATTCTTAGAAATGTGTAAAACCAGGTTCAGGACCAAAAGATCTAGGTGGGACCTGTTTGCCCAAGGTGGAAAATGAGTCCCAAATCACTAAATATGAGCCATTCAAACCTGAAACACCTAAATTATGATTGGATAATGATTGGTGTTGGGATTATCCTTGAAAAGATGAAATAAATGAGGCTTGTGGATGCAAAATAGGGCCAATTAAAGCATAAGGAAGCCCAGTTATTAATGAAAAGCCTAGAAAAGTGTGAAAGTGTGTTACAACACTTTACAACACCTCAAATAAGGCATGATTAATGTTAAAAAGAGGTTATTTAGGTATAATTAATTAATAATACCTTAAAAAAGTGTGAAAGTGTGTCACAACACTTCAGCAAGGTACCATTTAAATCCATTAGTTCACAAGGGCCCAAGACCTAATGTGAATGTGTCAACCACATTACAACACTAAATCAAGGCAACATTAAGCTCAACTTCATAAGGAGGGCCCAAACATGTGTGAAAATGTCCCCGATGACATTTTTTGACACTACACTTCTACCCTTTGATTGTTTCAAAGAACAACCAAAGGAAGCTCCCCAACTAGAGCCAGCTATTATCCTTGAATCTAGTTGAGCTTGATTCATGGGATCCCCTATGAAACTTGTCCATTTCATAGTCCCATGCACTCTAAGCATGAAAAATGATTCATAATTCCACTTTTCCTTGTGTGTGGTCATGAGCCTCAAATCGTCCCTTTGAGCACTCGCCATGTTTCAATTTTCAAAAGCCTTCGAAATGAGTATTTTCTCATTTTTCAGTTTTCCAGTGTTAGAAATTTTTTAGCCCATGCAAGGGCACTAAAATTCAACACTCCTTCATGGCATGTTAAAAAAAAAAGTACATGTAGTGGGGCTGATTTTCAACACCACTATACATCATTTGACCTTTAAAAATGCATTGTCGTTGAATTTCAATGTAAGTGCATCTTTAATTGTCACGTCTTTTCAACTTGCACTCTATACGAGTGTCATTAATGTGTGTTTTAAATGACTTATTTTTGTTTTAAATCAATTTTAAACCATTTGCTTCTCCATTTCTACTTCACTTCTTTCCCCTCTTCCTTTCTTGATTTTTGGTAAAACCTCTTGATCACATTTTAGTGCAGATTTGTGAAGGTTCGTTGGTGGATTTCAGCCAGTTTTTAATTTAGGGTTTCTTTTTCCATTCATAGGTATGTTTTCATTATTTTCTTTCTTTGTTTTGGTAATTAGGGTTCCTCTTTAATTCTTTTTACTTGTGGTGATTGTTTAGGTTTATGTAATGTTTTCATTCGAATCATGTTCATTTGCATATTTGAGTTGCTTGTTTTTCATAGTTTCTTTGTTGAAAATGGAGGTAATTATGTAGCTTAATACTTTGTAAAACTATGAGATTGTAGATCTAATTAAGTGTTCTTTGTTACAATTTCTTTGTATATGATTATCTGTTTAGATTAATTTTATGAATTATAGAAGTAGATAGAATATTGTAGAAGAATGAGACAAGAAGATAGAAGTGACACAACATTTACCGTGGAGGAACTCTTTTGGGAAAAAACTCCACCACTAGAATCAATAGTTCTTGTATTATTTAACCTTAGAACAAGATTAGAATAATTCTTTATCAATCCTTGCTTGAGATGCTTATTTTTCCTTCAACAATTCTTCTTCACAACCTACAATAAACTCTAATGTTTCCAAGCATGAATCCACACATCCTATGCCATGCTTCACAAAAGTACTCTCTTTAACTTGCTGTAATAAATAGACAATTGTGAACATTGTAAACTATAAAGAGTTGAAAATTACAAGAGGATAAAGCTCCTCACAAATATCTACGCCATTCTTGTGCAAGTAGAGTTCTTTTGTGAAAAACAATGTCAAACCAAGTCCATCAATTTGGGTGTCCCAAAATGGTCTTAACTAATTGTTGGTTTCAAAGATATCTTGTAAGCGTCTCCTCAAAGTTGGTTCCCAATAATGGGCCCACTTAACTCAGCCTTGTAAATATCTTCTCATGCAAAAAGGTGTTAGCAAAGATGCCAGCTTGAAACCCAAGGTGGGTCCAAGTCAATCTTAGTTAACTGGAACATATCTCTCTATCAATTGGCACAAACATGATGCATGGTTGATCATCCCCACTTAACTAAAGGTATCCACATGTTATCTATCATGCAACTAAATTCATTAGTCATGCAACTCAAGTTAACTCAAGTCAACTAGCATTAAATTAAACTAACTACATGTAACTAAAATAACTGAACCATAACTGAAATGAACTAATACTAAACTAAACTAAACTCCACTCATGTAAATATCAATCCCTAACTTGTAGGATCTTTATATGCATTATTACTGAAGTGTTATCTTTCCTCCAAATAGTTAACTGAACTCAAGGTGGGTTCCACCTTCCATGTGGATGTCCCATGTGCTTCTATTTTGTAGGATTTCTTCTTGGGTGTCCCCACATGTTCCTATCATTTAGTAATAATTGCAAATGTCAATTGACATGTTCATTTCATTCAAATTTAATCTCTTTATAATCCTAGTGTTGTGGAACACTTTCCAAGGACTTAGGAGATACATGAAATATGTTTAGGATTGAAATTAAATGGCATCATATTCCCAACATTATTTTTTGGTTTTCATACCATGCTTTCATTTTTATTTAAACTTCCATTTGCCCATGCCCTATCCAATGTTCATGTTTGTGGTTGTGCAATTGTTGGAACCCTTGTTTTCAAAAAAAATAACTGTGTTTTTCCAAAATTTTCAAGATCTATGCCGATTGATTCTTCGTGTCATGTGTCACCTTGATTTTTTTTATCATCGGAGATTAAAACCTGATCGTTCATCAAACCTTTGGTCTTAGAACTTTCCAGATTTACATATCATGGTGGTGAAAAATACCACCTATACATATCACATATCTTTCTATGCAAAGGTTATATGCAATGGTGGTGTTTTTCACTACCATTACATATAGAATTATCAACATTTATGCAATGGTAGTGAAAAAGTCTTCCATTGCATTTCTACTTCATTCCAACAAACCTTACACCAAGTATTTGCATGTATAAGCAGATTTTTCACCACCTATGCAAAAATGGAAACATACCCTAATATGCACAAGTGCTGATTTTTAGCACTATTACACTTCAACCAAGGAAAACTCCATGCAACAGATGTGAAGGCATTAAAATTTAGCAACTTTTCATTTTTGAACTTCTAATGCACAAGCATAGAAATTTAGTGCAAGTACACTACTCTCAATTTGACTATGCAAACCTATGTCAAGGCATTTATTTTTAGTGCAGATGCACTTTGAACTACCCCAACATGCAATAGTGTTGAAATTCAGTGCCCTTGCACAAAATGCAAAAAAAATCACTAACTCCCAGGACTCTTCCAAAACGCTTTCCGAACTTCATTTCATCCACATTCACATGGTTTTTTCAATCTACTACTTACATCTGATTGCTCCATTATACATACCTAGTTTTCTCCACTCCCACAATCCATATTCGTCTAATATTAGAAAAATACCTTATTTCCTTGCAATTTCTTTCCATCTCCTTTCAGGAATTTGTCAAAGGTTTTCCTCATCAAGGCTTTCATCATAAGATATTAGTGTTTCTTGGTGCATTTAGTGACAACTAAGGAATTTCCATCATCAAGCAAGAAAGCTACCATGAAGTATAAATACCAATGTTTTTATCCTACAACAGTGGTTACATCCAAGATTAATGAGATCAAGGACACAGAGGTTGGACACTTAACATGGATGATTTTTTCAAAAGAACAAAAAAGCAACCTCTCACCAAAGAGTTGGAGGCAACTGTTGACAGTAACATTCATCTAGTCACTTTGTTCCTAGTGGTAGCCCACTGCCCAAAATTTGTTTTGCAAGTAGCATCACACTATGTTAGCAAGGATAGAAGTGTTAGGGACTCCTCAGATCATGTGATTATGAGACTAGATTTTGATTTCTTTGGCATGGTTTTTTGAGTCCTGAATATAGGAACCTACATAGATCTCACCATTCAACATGCTCAAGAAAATTATGATAAAAATCAGAATATGGCCAAGTAATTAATCAATACTAAGTGGTTGAAGACCCCAAGGCCTACCATTGCAAGATGGCCTAAAATTTTCCCTTGTAGTGATTTCAATGAGGATGTGAATGATATGATTACTCTCCTAAGTAGAGTTAAAGACTTGGTGACTTCTTCGACATTTCAAGAATGGATGTATGAGTACATCAAGGTTATCAAGAGGAAGAAGCAACACATCAACTGGGGTGCACAAATTAGTGATGAAATTCATGAGCAACTCATTAAGGTACACACTACTTTGAAGTTCTATATGACTTCATATCTTGTATATGTTGTAGCTGCAATGAGATAGTATCCAGGTTTGACGACAAAAGATATGTACCTGTGCACAAGTATTATCCCCAAATCACTCTTAGAGGGAGTATCAAACACTTCAGGAGGGTAAACGATGCTTTCTTTGCACCCTTATTGTGCATGTTTGATTTTTCACTAGAGAAGAAAAAAGTTTTTGATGAAGCGTGGGAAGTAGTGAATAAATACGGATGCATCTTCTTACAATTCCCTACCTTCACATATCTTAGGGTGGGTTGCTTCAACAGGATATCCTTACATGTTTCCAAGGTATCCTAGTGATAAGTTTATGTTGATGGAATTGTGTAGACAAATTATCTATGTGCATAATGAGCGACAAGTTGTTCAGAAGATAGGTTTCAAGTTTCCTATCACCATTGGAAGGTATTCAATACAAAAAATTCCCAAGGCTAAATCTGTACAATCAGAAATGTAGATCATGACTCTAAGGAACTACAAAAGAAGAGTTGATTTTGATTACAAAGGAATGAAAAGAAATATTAAAAAGAATCATACACATGTCTACCAATTTGAGTATATTTCGGTAGAATCCAAAGATGAAGAGGATATCAAAAAGATGGATTACTGTAGGCTCACTATGGAGTAGATCTCTGATCTTGGCTTAGCAAATCTTCCTAAGGACATGGAAGATACTGGTGATATTATTAATGCAGCTTATGAAGAGAAGGAAATAGAAAATAAACCTTTTCATTTGATTTAATGGTCTCAAAAGGAAAATACATCTATCCAAAAAAGTTTACTCTTATTCTAAGTAATACCAATGTATGGTTGCAGAGGAAAGGTATTAAGTTGAAGCCTTTCAAGATGGATTCTGAGGGTGAAGAATCTAAAGGAGAAGCAAGCAGACAATAAGAACTTAGAACCAAGAACAAGGAAAGTGTTGCTCCCTCTTCCACACGTAAGGGACCAAAGATCACATTTACTTATGGGAGGAGTATAGCGCCAATTACTGAAGAAAAGCAACCTAAAGAGGAAGAACATAATGAAGAGGAACATGATCCTTAAATAGAGGAAGAAAAATCAAAAGAAGAAACAAACATAAGAAGGGAAAGATGATGAAATGTGAGCATCTTAGCATGATAATACCACACAAGATTTTCCCCACACATCATCACCTATTGCTACCACAACACCTACTCCTCCTATTCTTACCTCTCCTCCACCTCCTCTTCCAACTTCACCTTCACCTACAATAGTTCTACATGTGATCAATGTAACCATAGCTCCATCAATACATTCAATTCTTTCATCCCCTTCCTTGGGATCAGTATTGCAAAATGTTGAGGTTATTTTAAGGTCTCCATCATCATCAATTCCCAATTTATCATCTCCTTCTTTTGATATATCTTCACATGTGGATTTTGATTGATTCATGAATAAATCATTATCGGATACATCAAATATGCAAATTCCAGGTGTTGTGATGACTGAGACACCAAATATTGTGACTACTACATTTTTGCCCACGAATATAGGTGTGACTCAAGAATTGGCAACAAGGCCTGAAAGTGATGTTTCATTTCTTCCTCCATGGCTTGCTTCACATGCTCCTAAAAGGAACAAGCAAGTAGTTTCTCTTGATGAGTTTGATCTTGAGGAGTTAGCTTTTCCAAAGCCTAAAGGGAAAAAAAAGTCGAAGGTTCTCTCAAGGCTTCATATGGATAGGTCTGGATACAAATATGTGGAAGTAGTAGAACCTCCTCAAGGTAAAAGCCACAAGGAAACTAGTATAGAAGACTACACTATTACCAAAGTTGATCTTGGGAAAATCACGCACACAAGTGCAAAGGAAGATGCTCAAGCTGTTAGAACACAATGATCTACTGAGAGGGGGGCGAATCAATAGATATTAAAAAAATTATCTTTCTTCAACCCTTTTGCAGATTCAACCTTAACTTCAAATGTGTAGATTGAAATACTAGCAGATATAATAGCCACAAGCACAAGAGAGATCAACACATAACACAGTATGTATGTGGAAAACCCAAGATGGGAAAGACCACAGTGAAAAATGTTGCTAGGATCTACTATCCTAATCTAGCCTCACAAGCTTCAAAGTTCAATTACAATGTTTAGGGCTGCAGCCCAAGGAAGCAACAACTCTTTGTTTAGAAGCTACAACTTCAAGGATGCTACTACACCCTATTCTAAGCTACAAATCAATGCAAAATGGAGGCTACAACCTTGTACAAAGATTTGCAATATACTATGCATAAAATGGTTCTACAAAACCTAAGATGCATCAATACAACACATAAGCTCTTTCTCTCTCTCTCAGTTCTCCCTTACTCCACTATAACCAGCTACATGAATTTTTAGATTTTGCTTTCTGTTACAGTTCACCTTCCTCTACATTCAGATACTCTCATTCATTCTCCATATTTTTTATAATTCCCCTCATTCAATTCATATGCATTGGAATCACTGTTATGGTTTTTCAACTTCCAACCTACTTTCATAAATTTCAGAGCATCAAGCCACACACATCCTATCCAGCTCGTCAGAAATCACCATACCTATGCATCGAGTCGCACAACATTTTATTTTGTAACAGAGAATTTTCTAAGAATAACATTCTATCAAACCCTAGAATATGATATGCATTTAATGCATTCTTGTGATCATTCGATCTGATTCAATCTTTAAATCTTTTGCAAACTATGCCACCGCTTAATAGATCAAATCTTCATTTACATGGTCGCTGAGATAGTTGGACAAATTAAATTTTTTCTCTTGTGTTGGTTTTCAAACCAAACCCTCATTTACACTTGACATAGTCATTTTAGATCTTTGCATTTGAACTCTGGTCGTCGATCAACACCTTCGCACCTTGATCCTATGATTAGCATTCACTTTTTTGTCTTTAAACCCTGACTATTGGATAATCGATCATTTAAATCACCGTCATTGATCTATCATACCATCCACTCATTGGGACTTCATTCAGACTCCCACCGATACAAGCAGGTCACACTGATATGCTTGCCATGTTATCTAACCGGGCCCACAACCTACATGTCATCACAACATCATTCACAACACCGATGTGAAATGAAATATCAAACAATCATTCATTGCCATTTGTTGACCATCATATAAATGCTCAAGTCCCACAGTCAGCATCATACTCCTATCCCATTTCTCAAGTGGTCCCCACCATCCACGCAGCATCCATGTCACTATCATATAGTTGATGTCACCATCTACGCAGATAAGGTCCCACCAAGACACGTGTCCACCGCTTGTGCAATTCTAGAGCATCAAAAGGGAATCTACAATATTCTCAACAAGTCTCCTGGAAAAGACTTAAATATTAACTCCTTTCGAAATGACTATGTCACTTCGATGAAAATAACAACACCCAATGTATCATTCCAATGTGGGGTCCACATGTTGTCGTCACATGTCCACTTTGATGAGCCTAGTTTTTGGTCTATTTTTGGGTAGAATCTATAGCCTATTTTCTCATAGATGTCATGGACTTTAATACTTAAGTGTTGGTATTGGCATAATGTTTCCCTCAAACCATTGACATTTGATATTATCCTATCTCTGCAAGCTTTAATGATATTTGGCATAATGTGTGGGTTATCTATATTGATTTTGCATGTGATTAATGGATATTTCTTAGAGTGGTTATAGATGTGCAGTTATTATGTGTATTGATCTTGACATGTAGATTTAATATGCCAAGTTGAGGAAGACACTGCCAGCTGGGCATGCACCATAACGTCTAGTTGAGGAATCGCTCCAAGTCAAAGGTAGTTGGTAGCAAAGATTCTTCATGCAACTAAATGTAACCACCTTGTAGTGGAACTTAATGATCGAGCATGCATGGGCATTACTGTTGTGCTAGATTTGCACTTGACTTGCATGTCTAACCAGATTCCATGCATGTGTAACTGCCATCGCTCCACTTTCCCCTATTTTCCCTAAATGGCGTTCTCCCAGTCGTGGAGTTGACTGCCTTGTTTAGTTGTAGTATAAATAATGATTTGATGCTCCTTCTTCGGGGGTTTTGTATGATTTGACATTGTACTCTCATTCTCTAGTTTTAGTGATACAGATACATTACTCTTTTTGTATGCATGATTTACAGTGAATAAAATAAAGTTCTGAGTTTGAGCATCTAAGTTCTTGTTAGTTTAGAGGATACTTATCCAAGGGGGCCCACTTGGTGAGTAATCTATCTTCTTAGTTTAGCATTAGTTTAGTATTACTTACTATTTATTGCTTAGTTAGAAATCTGGCATTGACTGTTCCTCTAGCCACTAAAATTCCATTATGTGATTGTTCCTGAGCCAAAGCAAATAGAGTAGTCTCTTGTTTGTCGCTCAGATTTTCATTCTTTCTTTGCATTTCATCTTAGCATATTTGTTGGTTTATATTCAACATTTTCTTTATTTCCTTTTAAGCAATTTACTTTCAGTATTGTGTTTCTTAGCTGTAGAATTCAATAGCCACTTGAGCCCCTAGTGCACATACTATACTGACCCATTTCAAGTTCATGTCCCTGGGTTGACAAGTTAAATGCACCTTCATGATGATTGAATAGCTATTCAAGTTAGATGTCCAATCTCTTAATCATGGTTGTAAAGGCTTAGTTATGAAATCATTGTAGGAAGCCAACATTTTTGGCATTGGTGCCAGGGATGGTGTCAAGCTAGGAAGTTTTTGGAGTCATTGAGTTTCTTGTTAGTAGTGTTTCTAAAAGTTTTTCTAGCATATCCTCATTTAGGAAGTAATGACCCTCTGATTCTTTACCAATTCTTTGTGAGCTGATTGATAGTAGAGTGATACATGCATAGAGGAAGGAGAAAGGGATGCTTAAGATATTTCTTCCTTACATCATTGTCCATTCTAGCTATTTGAGTACCAGAACCTACCAAAAGAAGAGGAAGAAGAAGATCCACACCCCTTTGTTGATGCATATCCTAATTTGACTAGTTATGAAGTATCCTCGAAAGATCAAAATCAGCTTGAGAACCCCTTTGTCTTAGAACCACCTCAAGCAACCATGGGTGATGCAAATAGGAACAAACAAAACCAACCGGCTTTTCCTTTCCCCATTTCCCATCAAAATGAAGTTGAAAACATCAAGAACATTCCTGCCTTAGCACTCCCCAAGTTTTATGGACTTGTGACAGAAGATCCTGATATCTTCTTATTTGAGTTTGACATACTCTCCAGGAGTTATGATTATACTATTGATGTCCATTGGCTTAAGTTATTTCCCACCACTTTGAAAGAGGTTGCATTAAGATGGTTCATGAGCCTAGGCAGAGATACTATGGAAACTTGGGAAGACATGAAGACAAAATTCCTTGAGAAATACAAGGAATAATGTAGGGGTAGTGACATGAGAGGAGGTGGAATTTTCAAGATGCAATAGAAGGAAGATGAGAGCTTGGAAGATTACATTGCAAGGTTCCTATTTTTCCTACAAAATTTCCCACACCATGCACTTAATGAGGACTCACAAAAGTTGCTTTTCTTGAGAGGAATCAATGATAGCTACACTGATGCCTTGGACCTCATGGCAAGAGGAGATATCTCCCAAGTTCCTTGGGAGGATATCAAAAAAATATACCAGAATTACTCTAGGGAATCTTCAAAGAAAAGGAGAGCTTATCAATCTTCCATGGGTAAGTCAACTACCAGTGGGGTTTCAAGAATGGAGATCACTCATTTGTTGGCAGACTTCAAACAAGACATTATTAACAATCTAGCTACTCAGCTAGATACACTTCAAGCCAAGAAGAAGCAAGAGGAGGCAAAGATGATGTTGACAAAGTATTGTCCTCACTAAAGACAAAAGAAGGACTACAGATGTAAGATGGTAGCTAATCTTGAAAGCAAGAAGATTTCACCTAAGTTCAAGCCAATTCAGATTGAAGAAGACCAATTCTACTATGTTGCACAAAGGAAGCCTTGGGCTCCAAGACAAGGTATGCCACCAGATCCACTATCCTATGTTGGACCATATTTTAACTCGTATTCATCTAGTAACCAATGGCAGCCCCCATATCCACCCAGTTATGGAGGATATCCACCACAGCCTTGGAGTAACCCTCCAAACACTTGGCCTAGCCATTAGAGTTCTCCACCTTAGTGGCATCAACCTCAGGGGAATTGGTAGCTATTTCAAGGGCACTGGAAACCACCTCCAGGAAATTGGCAGCAAACAAATCAATGGAGAGGAGGACAGCAATGGCCTACTCAGACAACCAGTTACATGCAACCACCTTCTCAGCCCTAGCAACTTACTCTAATGCCTCCACCTACTAATCCAATCTCAAATGCACCTAAACCCACTCAGATACTAGCCCAGCCCACACCCAATCCAAATAACAAACCACAATAGCAATCTACGTACTTTGTTGATTCAAATCAATTCCATGCATATGTTGTGAGTGTAAGTGATATCCACCTATGTTCAGGAACCACTCTACCAAGCCCTTCCAAGCCCATTATCATTGAGCTTCATGTGGAAGAGGAGGAGGAGCCTATAAATTATCCCATTCAGATAATGCACCTAAAAATCCTAAACCAGTTCAAGTCAAGTAGACTGAACAAGAACCACCATTCCCTCAGAGGTTGGAAGTTGCCAAGAAGAAAGAAGAAAAGAAGGATACCACTTTTGACATCCTGGATTAGCTAAAGCATATATGTGTTTAGATACCCCTATTTCAGGCCATAAAGGATGTTCCAACCTACGGAAAAGTTATCAAGGAAGCTTGTCTTAAGAATCCAGGAAGGAAGAAGAGAGACCCAACTACAGTTCATGTGGTGGGCCAACTAGCTGATATCATGCTAGTAAAAGTGACTATTCCCAAGTATAATGACCCAGAAAGTCTTGTGGTAGTAGTTGTCATAAACGAGATCCAAGTGAAGAATTCTCTAATTGATTTAGGGGCAGCAATCAATGTAATGACCAAAGACATCCTGCAACAACTAAACATTACAAGTATGAGATCTACTCCTGTTGTTTTGTAGCTTGCTAATAGCTCTACTATTAAGCCTGATGGTGTAGTGGAAGATCTTGTGGTAGTTCTAGACTCCTGGGAGTACCCAACATATTTTATGATTCTTTCTCCTGAGGCTATACTAGGTGGGTATCCCATCATTCTTGGAAGGCCTTGGTTAGCAACTGCAGATGCATACTATGGATGTCGATCAAGTGACATGACCATTTTAGATGGGAGGAGTACTAAAAAAATTGTTTTTTATCCACCTCCTCAGCCATCTCATGATGAAGATGACCCTGTATGGCCACAAGTTGGTGAAGAGGTTGAGGAAGTTAATTTTGTGGCACAACTTATGATGCTAGGAAGAAGCTCTTTCATGCAGCTCCAAGAAGAGGAAGTGTTGGCTAACACCATTCAGAACCATTATGAAGTGGAGGAAGAATCATCTTCTACATCGATCAAGACACTTCTTTCTGCTCTTCCTGCAGCCACTGTTCCTACAAATGTTCTTCCTGCAGACGATCTTCTTGCAGCCACTCTTCCTGCAGATAGACTTCCTACAGCAATAGGCATGTCCCATACATTTCTTCCATATGAACTAAGGGTACCATGTGTTAATGAAGTAGCCATGATAGAATTAACTACACAAGTCCAGGCATCAAAGGGAAAATATCTAAATGTTAATAGTAAATTGAATGAAGAGCAACAATTGTTATTGGAAAACCTATTAAGGGCCCATTAGCATGCATTTGCATGGGATTATCATTATATGAAGGGACTAGATCCTAAACTTTGTACCCAAAGAATTTATATCAGAGATGATTGCACTCCAGTAAGACAGCCACAAAGAAGGATTAACCCTGCACTAAGAGAAATTGTGAAAGGAGAACTGTAAAAATTACTATATGTAGGATTTATCTACCCCATTTCAGATAGTCAGTGGGTGTCTCCATTAGTGATTGTTCCCAAGAAAGGAGGGAAATGGCGAGTTTGTGTTGATTGTAGGGAACTTAATGCTGCCACCAAGAAGGATCACTTTCCTTTACCCTTTATTGATCAAGTTTTGGACACACTTGTAGGAAAGCAATACTTCTCTTTTCTAGATGGATTCAATAGCTACAACCAGATCCAAATTGCACCAGAAGACCAGGGGAAGACCACATTTACCTATCCATGGGGGACCTATGCCTTTTCGGTACTCCCATTTGGCTTGTGCAATGCACTTGCAACTTTCTAGAGGGCAGTCATTAGCATATTCTCAGAAATTTCTCATGATTGCATGGAGATTTATATGGACGACTTCACCACTTATGGTGTTGATTTTAATCAAGCATTGGAGAATCTTAGGAGAGTCCTATAGAGATGTGAAGACCAAAACTTTTCCTTAAATAGTGAAAAATTGTTCATGATAATGCAAGAGGGTGTAGTTCTTGGCCACTACATCTCCCACAAGGTAATTCAAGTAGATCCTGCAAAAATTGAGGTAATCACAAATTTTCCTACACCTGCAAAACAAAAGGATGTTAGGAGTTTATTGGGTCATGCAGGGTATTATAGGTGATTCATCAAGGATTTCAGCAAGGTAGCAACACCATTGTATACCCTTCTCACTAAAGATGTTGAATTTCAGTGGACTGAAGCTTGTGACAAGGCATTTTCTGACTTGAAGGTAGCTTTGACTCATGCTCATGTACTCAAGGGACCCAATTGGGAGCTTCCTTTCCACATTCACACCGATGCATCAAATTATGCCATAGGAGTGGTCTTAGGACAGAAAGAGGGAGCTATTGAAAATTATATTTACTTTGTCAACAAAAATTTGCAAGGAGTTGAATTCAATTATACATTGACAGAGAAAGAGATGTTGGCAATAATCTATGCATTGAACAAATTCATACATTACATAACTGGCTACCAAATCTTTGTACACACTGATCATGCAGCCATTAGATATCTTATGAATAAACCTTTGATCATGGGTAGATTGGAAATATGGTTATTGTTGATGTAGGAGTTTGATATAACCATTGTGGATAAGCCAAGGAGGGCCAATGTTGCAGATTTTCTTTCAAGGCTAACTACATTAGAAGACAATCAGCCCATAGATGACTCTTTTCTTGATGAGCATCTATTCTCTCTCAGTGTGCAAATACCCTCGTATGTTGACATAGCTAATTACTTGGTTATAGGTAGAGTTTCTTCTCACTTCTCCCCAAAAGAGAAAAGGGAACTCATTGAAAAATCTTTCCCTTTCTCTTGGATTGCTAGATGTTTGTTTTATACTAGACCTAACCATGTCATGAGAAGATATGTGAGAGAAGATGAGACATATGAAATTTTTCATGCATGTCACAATGAACCATGTGGAGGACACTTTGCAGCCAAGAGGACAGCCATGAAGGTTTTGAACATAGGATATTATTGGCCAACACTCCACAGGGATGCAGGAAGGTATA
>VDFB02196864.1:0-24869 GCA_007258455.2 Sequoia sempervirens
GAATATTGGAAGAATAACACAAGGCCATCTCTGAATCAAAGGGATGTCATAAGAAGGAGAATCGATAGTCGAAACTGTGAGCCACATCCAAAGCATTTTTTGGATACGACTCAAACCCAATTTTTTTGTAAATTTCAAAATGATTATCCTCAAATTAGTATTTGCCAAATATTTTTTGAAACTCTTAAACCTTTTATGTCAAGATAAATCACACATGCACTACTTGTTGTAGAATACATATTGAATTATCTAACCATTATGATGTTTATAATTATATATGTTTATATTTGCATACTAACTATGTTTTACAGGATTGTGGCATAGAAGCCCCACCAAAATCTTCAAGAGAGGTCTTATCAAAAAAATTATGTGAAATAGAGGATGCCCAAATATTCTACAGGACATCATGCTTGGATGGTTCATGTGAGCATTGTGGTGGCTTGCAACAAATGCCAGTATGGCAACATATGGAAAGCACAGATGAGGTGGGCCAGAAACTAGTAGAGTTTAGGAAGTATAAAATAGTGGCATACATTACAAAAGATGGGTCTCAAGCAAAAACATGTGATTTGGTTATTCAAAATATTCTAGTGTATCAATTTATATCCATGTTTTGTGACAATATAGTGTATGAGTATGCAAGGAATACCCATAGAGACAGATGGATGGACACACAATTCAAGTTATGTAAGGACACCTTTCTTTTTGGCAACACAGTATTAGTGGTTAACTTTGTAGAGAACTACACTCTACAGCCAGAACGTGAGGTGCAGTCATAGTATTACAAATCCACACAGGTTTTGATATTTGTGCACATAACATTCATTCATGCAGCTGATAGTACAAAGGACCAAAGGAAGTTATTGAGGAAGTATCACTTTTATATTAGTGATGATCACACACATTCTCTAGATTTTGTGCAAGGTTGATTCCAGATGTTATACAATTATTTAACTTAGAGGGGCATAGCATACGGTTGGCATATAATATGGTCAGATAATTGTGCAACACAGTTCAAGAATGTGTGCATGTTCTATTGGTTGTGTAGGATGCATCCCACTACATTTTTTTAGCATATGTGGAACTTTTGTGAGGTCAAGCATGGAAAGGGAGAGCATGTTGGTGTAGAAGCATGCATAAAAAGAGCATTAGTACAAGAAGAGTTAAAGTATAAAGACAATGCAAAGTTGACAGATGCAAGATCAATCATTGAGTGGTGTACTACTTTGATGGGTCTAGGTAATGAAGGTATGTCTTCAGTTCATACATTTTTTTGGTTGATGGATGATACTAACATTGCACCATATGAGGATTGTTGTACACTAACATGATCGAGTGCACTACACTCTTTCCTTAGCTCAAATGTAGGTTCATGGAGTATCGATACATGGAAGATGGCATGCTTTTCTTATTCATGTACAATGCAAGCCTGAAATGATTGTGAGTCAAGGGAGTGGGTTGAAAAATGGTTGACAAGTTATCTTAGCCCACTTCAGACATATCGC
Organism: Sequoia sempervirens; assembly: GCA_007258455.2. Taxonomy (NCBI): domain Eukaryota; kingdom Viridiplantae; phylum Streptophyta; class Pinopsida; order Cupressales; family Cupressaceae; genus Sequoia; species Sequoia sempervirens. Next base: position 1,506 of record VDFB02196864.1, read on the forward strand.
CCTCTGACAACATTAGAACTAACATAGATGGAATCATCGGTCGACTTTGACCATGTATCAGATCTAGTTCAACCAGGTAATATGTCTACTTTTTTAGTATTTCAAATTCCATATTGTTATCTTACTTTGTATTGTATTTGTAATGTTGACTAATTTCAAGAGATTTGCTACACATATCAATGTAGGGCATGTTTATGTAGTTATTACAGATGAAGACAATGAAGAGGGAATAAAGTATTAATTGTGTCATTGTGTTGAGGCCAAAAATAAATTGGAGGCCCCAATTATAGATGGAGAAAACATTGAATACCCTACAGGCTCAATTGTTGTTACTGGAATGTGGCTTAGAAGGTACCATAATAAGAGTGTTAAACATTGGTTGTTTCAGGACTTTGAAATGCATCGTAAGATTCTTCATTACTTGAACCTTGTTGTGGCATCTAATGTTCATTTGACCAAATATGGGCATAGACCTTTGAACCAGACCTTGTGGAAGGCTTGTGAGTCTGACCATGAGGGAATACTTGATACAATAAAGAGTAGAGAAAACCCGGATGGTTTGTCAGATTAATTTGTAAGTATATGCACATTGGTTCTTATTAATTTTATACTTGTATGCACATTAATTTGTTTGATTCCAATGTTATCATCTTCTTTTAATTTTCCTATTTGCATGTAACCTACTAAACATTGATTGGTTTCCCCTTGTAGAAAATGCATATTTATGAGCCATCCAAGAGAATCTCAACTAGAAAAGCAATGCAACATCCTTATTTTGATGATCTTGGAAAATCTCAATTATGATTTAAATACATTACAAAAGTGTGTGCGAAGCTTGGTGAGGTAATTTCAAGTTATTCATTTGAAGTTAACCTTATCATGAGCACCTATGATGTAGACATTATAAGAGCATCTCGAATTTCAAGATATTGTATTCATGAGAGGTGTTGTGTGCAATAGGTATCTTGGAACTCCTAGTGAAGATGTATGACCAGTAGTGACTAAGTTGAGAGACTTCCATGCATATCTGTAAGTGATTTCCATCTATTTTCATTTCATTTCCATTTTGGATGCTCTTTCTTTTTCTTCTTTTACTTTGCATGTATGTAAGTAAACTACTAAAAATTGATTGGTCTCTTCTTGTAGAAAATGCTGATTTATGAGCCATCAAATAGAATCTCAGCGAAAAATGCAATGCAACATCCTTATCTTGATGATCTTGACAAATCTCAATTCTAATTTGAAGCCATTATAAAAGAGTGTGTGAAGCTTTGCGAGGGAATCTCAAGTTACTCATTTGAAGTTAAGCTCATAATGAGCACCTATGATGTAGACATTATAAGAGAATCTTAAATGTATGAGTGACATTGTAAAATATCTGTGAGAATAGAGTACCTAAGGCATTGTAATGAGATTTACTGAAATAATAAAATTTGGTGCAAGGGAACCAAGGTTATTAAGCAAATTTGGTTCATGGATGTCTTAAGTTAGTTTTTTTTTTTTGAGTTTTGTCAATTGAATAAGGTCATATTAGGCCAATTTATAATGTAATAAGTCATGTTAGTTGGTTTTGGGGTCAGTTTGGATTTCATGTTGCATATTTGTTAAAATGATGTAAAATTGCAAAAATTGAAAAGTTGTCAATGTGAAAAAAGTGCAAAGCAATTTAAACTTGAAGTGATTCTAATAGGAAGTGATTCTGATAGAAATATAGGGAGGCAATCAACTCACTTAAAATTGTTAATGTAATTAATGTTGAATTACACTTGAATAACTTTACTTAGGTATATTTTAATTCCTAGGTTAATTATTCTCATCCTTATCTAGTTGAGTTATCTTAATGCTCAAGATAAGATTAGGGTTATGCATACTTTCTTTTATAAAGCAAATCATCCAATGTAATTATGAATTCTTGAATAATAATATTTTGCACATCTTTTTGCAATAGCTTTGCTTTTTCTGATTTTCTCTTCTGTGAAAGGTTTTTTGGTTTGCATGTTTGATCTTGGTTTCTAACATGGTATCAGAGCCTCGATTTGTAGCCCCTTCTCAACTTTTTTGGAGAAATACATTATAGAGCACGTTCAAGGTTCCTCAATGGTTTCATTCCTTGAGAATATTCATGCAGCTTCTTGGATCAGATCGGGGTTTTCCTTTGGATTCAGAGCACTGGAAAAAGTTAGGATTGACTTTTATTTCATTAATTTTTGTCATCGTTGAAGAAATTTGTGAGGGTTTCAAGTTCAGTGATATTTTTGAGAGATCTGGGGTCGGCTAATTTCCAGAGAACTCTGGGCCAAAACAAACCTTGTCGTTGGATTCAAAAGGCCCAAAAACCCCTATTTTCATATAAAATTTGTCCATTTTGGACACAGTCGACTGGGGAGGCAAAAAAAAATTATCTAAGGGTCGTATGGCCCCCAAGCACATTTTTTGAGGTTCAAATTAAAAGAATCAAAAAAATAATTAAAAAAAAAAAAAAAATTGATTTAAAAAATCACAACCCGTTCAAAATCCCAGCATTGCCAGTTCGCCACCGGTGGTCTCCGCCCATGTGCCGCTAGCAGTAGTCAACCCCCATGGGCTATTATGTGGTCATATGGGAACCGAGTGCTAAGACTCAGCCCCTCGTCGAATCTCCAACCCCAGCCCTGGTCATATCAGTGACTGAGGGCTTCGGCCCAGCCCCCTGCATGCCAGCCCTTGGTCCTGCATGCAACCAACAACCGAATATTTTTAGCCCTTAAGGGCTCCTATAGGTCTACTTGGGCAGATTCAGAGTAGCTTCACAGAATCAGTCATAACTTTTGCATATGGCGTCATTTTTTCACAAACAAGATATCATCGGAAAGATGGTTCCGAGCTCTTTGTAATCATATATGTGTGATTTTTTGGTTTTTCTTTATTTATTCCTTTTTCAACCTCAGAAGTCAGATGTTTCTGTTTTCACTCTAGGAGACATATCTTTTGACTCGCATATCCATTTTTCGCCATTCTTGCGGTGTTGGAAAGCTGGTTCAGTCCTCTACATAAATTTGAGGTCTATTTTTATTTCTTATTTATGCATATTTACCATTCTATAATTTTACATTCTTTGGGTTATTGCAATAAATGAACTGAGATAAAGTTCCATCAGGGGGGTTTCTTACATAATAATCTGATTAGAGTGTGCATGCACTTTGATATTCATCTTTTTATTGATGACAAATCACATGGGTTATATTTGGTTTCCTATTTTCTTTTGGCCACATCTTGCTTTAGCTTGACACATATCTGATTCACATCGGTTCACACTTTAGATTGGGAGTTTATGGTTATTGATCCGCATTGGTTCAAATCCTTCTCAGTTTGAGGGCCATGTTTTTATGGTTAATGTTCCAAAGTCTTTATGGTACTTGTTCCCATGGATGAGTTTTAGTCTCAATTTGGCATCGACATCGAGATACGAGTATGTGACTGATGACTTTTTTTTTTACCCAAAATTGATGAAATGAAAAGGGTTTTTAAAGGAGGTTCTAAGCTTTCCACCAATATAAATTATGCTTTACTTTGAATTTAATATTAAACTATTATTATTCATTTTCTATTTGAATTATGACTAAAGTCCTAATTGATTGGTTGATTGAAAAAAATCTATAGCTTTCAAACGGTATCACATTTTTTGAATCCAAAACATGCATCGCATTATATGCTTCACATACTATAGGATTAAAAAAATAAAAAACAAATTTCATGAGGTTTTGACCAAGTTAAGGTGGTTAGACATACGATTTTTTATTTTTTAAAAAAATTGTAATAAAAAATTCATAATTAATTATTTACATGGAAAAAAATTACAAAAAAATATGCATCACATCGGGACATGAGTCCTCTACTTATATCTAAAATCTTATAAAAATATTTTTATTTTATTGTGGTTAGAGGGTTAGACAAACACCTACTTCTTATTTTTTCCTTGAAATTTAAGTACTATTGCATTGAAATTTCAAATTTTCACCAAATAGATTTAAAAAAAATAAAAAAAATCCTAGTAGTTTAGAAACTACATTCAATTTTCTACAGATTCTATTCTTACATATTTTTGAAATAATATAGATAAATTATTCAAATTTTTACATCAAGTTTCCTAACCCTAATTTTTATGAATTTTTTTCCACTTAAGGGACTATTTTTTCTATGATGATCCCACACATACCTATACATGGTTTCCAGATTCTGTCATCATACCATCTACTATTGCTTCAAAGAATCCAGGGTTGTTCTAGTTTGTGAGTTTTATAGTGTTTCGTGGCATCGAGTTTGCTATCGCATTATTATGATTTTGCTTCAAGGTTTCTTGTAGATAGAAGTATCTTTCCTTGTTCTTCAGATTGTGGTTCTAGTATTACTCCACAGTGTTCTTCCAGTGCTTCTTTGCAGCAGTCATCTCATTATAGGGGGGTTTTGTCCCACTACGTTTTCCTTCTCTACCTCATTATTGCATTTGTACATGGGTACCTAATCAGGCCTTGTTGTTGGGACCCATTCATGATTTCTTGCATTCATCTTAGTTTTAGGTGCATGCTTTTATAGTCTCCCTAAGTTGCACTTATGGGGGGTGTTAGTGTAATTAATATTGAATTACACTAGCACTAAACCACCATTTTCCACACAAAAATGCACCATTTGACATCTAGGGCATCACCTAAAAACCCTCTATTCGCCTCCCTTGCACACAAAACTTTGCATACATTTTTTATAACCCTAACTAAGCCTTTCCATCGAGTTACAAAAGCATACAGTGGGTGGAAGGATTAATATGACATTTTAATGCACTCAAAACCCTTAAAACAGGGTATATAGGCTGACCCTCAGTAATTGGCTTCTAAAATTCATAAAATCACTTGAAATCCAACCAAACCAAAACTAAAATAGAGTTAATTCTCCTGCCCACTAAATTCCATCAAAAAGAGAGCATAGTCACTCTGAGCTACATTCAACCAGATCGATCCCTTAAGGGTTTAAAATGCAAAAGGGCAGCAATATTTGACAGGGTATTACTCAGAAACCACGGTGCTTACGAAATCTTCATCTAAACCTACGAGATCATATTAGGCCCCTCTACAATAATCTCTCTCAGTTTTTGTTATCTTGGAGTGGTTTTCCCATGGTGTCCAGTTTTCACTTGATGAAAAAAGTGTCAAATGCAAGTAGTGCAAAGTTGAAAGTGGTGCAACTTTTGTGCTTCAACTCATGTGACCAAATGAATTGTTCCAATGCATCTGAATAGGTATTTTTATGCTATGAATGGTCCTCTTTCACACCTAAACACACAGAATCACTCCAAACTACGTTCAACCAGATCGATCCCTTAAGGGTCCAAAGTGCAAAATGGCTACAAACTTCAGCAAGTTGTTACTTGGATACCATGACACTTAGAAACTTCTTGTCTAATCCCGTGAGATCACATTGAGCTCCTCTACAATAATCTCTCTCAGTTTTTTTTATCTCGAAGTGGTTTTCTCATGGTGTCCAATTTTCACTTGATGGAAAAAGTGTCAAATGCAAGTAGTGCAAAGTTGCAAAGTGGTGCAACTTTTATTTTGCAACTTGTGTGACCAAAAAAATTATTCCAATGCATCCAAATAGGCATGTTTACTTTAGGCATGGTCCTCTTTCCCACACAAACACACATAATCACTCTGAGCTACGTTCAACCGGATCGATCCCTTAAGGGTCCAAAGTGCAAAATAGCTGCAAACTTCAACATGTTATTACTCGGATATTGTGATGCTTAGAAACTTCTCATTTGATCCTACGAGATCAAGTTTGGCCTCTCTACAATAAATTCTCCCAGTTTTTTTTATCTTGGAGTGGTTCTCCTATCGTGTCCAATTTTCACTTGATGGAAAAAGTGTCAAATGCAAATAGTGCAAAGTTGCAAAGTGGTACAAATTTTGTTTTGCAACTCATGTGACCAAACGAAATGTTCCAATGCATCCAAATAAGTATTTTTACACTAGGAATAGTCCTCTTTCGCACCCAAACACACGGAATCGATCTGAACTACGTTCAACCAGATCAATCCATTAAGGGTCCAAAGTGGAAAATGACTACAAAATTCAGCATGTTGTTAGTTAGATACCGTGATGCTTAAAAACTTTTCATATGATCCTACAAGATTATTTTGGGCCCCTCTACAATAACCTATCTCAGTTTTTGTTATCTCAGAGTGGTTTTCTCATGGTGTCTAGTTTTCACTTCATGGAAAAAGTGTCAAATGCAAGCAGTGCAAAGTTTCAAAGTGGTGCAACTTTCTTTTAGCAACTTGTGTGACCAAACGGACTATTCCAACATGTCCAAATAGGTATTTTTACACTAGGAATCTTTCTCTTTCACACCCAAACACACGGAATCACTATGAGCTACGTTCAACCGGATTGATCCCTTAAGAGTTCAAAGTGCAAAATAGATGCAAACTTCAACATGCTATTACTCGAATACCATGATGCTTAGAAAATTATCGTCTAATCCTATGGGATAGCATTGGGCCCCTCTACAATAACCTCTCTCAGTTTTTTCTATCTCAAAGGAATTTTCCTATGGTGGTAAATTTTCACTTGGGGAAAAAGTTGTCAAATACAAGTAGTTGAAAGTTGCAAAGTGGTGCAACTTTCGTTCTACAGCTCGCGTGACCAAATGGACTGTTCCAACGCATTTGAATCAGTATTTTTACACTATGAATGGTCCTCTTTTACACCCAAACATGTGGAATCACTCTGAGCTACATTCAACTGAATCGATGCCTCAAGGGTCCAAAGTACAAAATGGCTGCAAACTTCAGCATGTTGTTACTCGAATATCGTGATGCGTAGAAACTTATTTTATGATTCTATGGGATCATGTTGGGCCTCTCTACAATAACCTCTCTCAGTTTTTCTATCTTAGAGGCATTTTTCTGTGGTGGTCAATTTTCACTTGGAAAAAAAGTTGTAAAGTGGTGTAACTTTCATTCTTCAACTTATGTGACCAAATGGACTATTCCAATACGTCTAAATATGTATTTTTATGCTAGGAATGGTACTCTTTTGCACCCAAACATGTGGAATCACTCTGAGTTACGTTCAACCAGATCCATCCCTTAAGGGTCCAAAGTGCAAAATGGCTACAAACTTCAACATTTTCTTACTCAGATACCATGATTCTTAGAAACTTCTTGTATGATCTTATGGGATTACGTTGGGCCCCTCTACAATAACCTCTCTCAGGTTTTTCTATCTTGGAGGAATTTTCCCATGGTGATGAATATTCACTTGCTGAAAAAGTTGTGAAATGCAAGTAGTTGAACATTGCAAAGTGGTGCAACTTTCGTTCTGCAAATCGTGTGACCAAATAGATTGTTCCAACATGTCTGAATAGGTATGTTTAATCTAGGAATAGTCCTCTTTCACACTCAAACAAACAGAATCGCTCTGAGCTACATTCAACCGGATCAATCCCTTAAGGATCTAAAGAGCAAAATGGTTGCAAACTTCAACATGATGTTACTCTAATACCGTGACGCTTAGAAACTTCTTTCCTGGTCCTATGGGATCATGTTGGGCCCCTCTACAATAAAATCTCTTGGTTTTTTCTATCTCGGAGGCATTTTCTCGTGGTGGTGAATTTTCACTTGGAGAAAAAGTTGTCAAATACAAGTAGTTGAAAGTTGCAAAGTGGTACAACTTTCGTTCTACAACTTGTGTGACCAAACAAACTATTTCAATGCATCTAAATGGGTACATTTATGCTATACATGGTCATCTTTTGCACCCGAACACACAGAATCACTCAGAGTTGCATTCAACTAGATCGATCACTTAAGGGTCCAAAGTGCAAAAGGGAAGCAATCTTTGATGGGCTATTACTCAAAAACCACGATGCTTATAAACTCTTCGTATAAACCTACGATATTTTTTTGGGCCCCTCTACAATAACCTCTCTCAGTTTTTGTTATCTCAAAGATTTTTTCCTATGGTGTCCAATTTTCACTTGATAGAAAAAATGTCAAATGCAAGCAGTGTAAAGTTGCAAAGTGGTGCAAAATTTGTTTTGCAATTCATGTTACCAAAAAAATTGCTCCAACGCATCCCTATAAGTATGTTTATGCATGCATGGTCCTCTTTCGCACCCAAACACACAAAATTACTCTGAACCATGTTCAACTGACTTGATCCCTTATGATTGCATGCAAAAAGAATTGGAAAAAGAAACATACACACGATGTTTGAGAGGTCTGAGTTTTCCACAAAAAAAACATATGATCATTGGAAACTCAAAGTTAGTGGTTGTTGAAGAGTTTGAAGGAGAATATCAATCAAATATATCTATTTATTTGTTAATTTCTATGCATTTTCTTCATTTCTAGCCTGTGTATAGGTTCGTACAATAGGAGTTTTCTCTAAGATGATCTGAATCTAGTGTAGAATGGGTTTAGGTTTGATTAGAATCCATTCTTGTGGAATTCTATTAAGTTCCAAGTAACTTAGAAGTAGATTTATAAAATAGGTCTGAACTTGCTCATACAAGGGTTTGAGTGTAATATGTTGAAATAGGCCATTCCACCTATTGTTTAGGTTGTGTCTCAGTGGAATGGGCCTGATGTAATTAGGATAGGGAGTAGGAATAAGAAAATAGCATTGGTAAAGGCATTGGAAGAGATTACTAATGTTGCCCCTGTTGAAAATTCAGAATTAGGCCTTAAAAGCAAGGCTAGAAGAGGTGAAAAGAAGAAATTGCTTGAGAATAAGTTAGAATAGGTTGGAAATAGAGTAATATTGTGGCATTTGATGTGTTTGAAAGGTCTACAAGCACAGGGGAGGTAAAAATTATGTTATGGCATGATGCCCTAGTTGGGAAAAGAGGGGTTTTCAATGAAAAAAAGAGGTTTGAGGGAGTAAAAGTGGATAAAGTCAGGGGATAGCGTAATTTGGTGGTTAATTAAGTTTTTGTAGGTAGAATGAATATTGTTGGAAGAGGTTTTGAGGTTGTATGAGTTTCGGGTTTGGGTTCGGGGGTTCGGTTCATTTTGGGTTTGTTAGTACAAAAAACATGTAAAAACAATATATATATATATATGCAACCTAGAAGCATGAATTAGGATTAGAATATCACATAACATCATATAAACAACAAAACCACCATAAAATTAAATGCCATTTAAAGCATGCATGATAAATATTCATCGTTGAAACTTGAATTGTGGTAGCTTGATATACACAGTCTATTGATGCTAAGGGTAAATTTGTATGATTTTAAAAAAAGAAGCCAACTGAGTAGAGTTATCAACATTCTTTAGAAATCATAAGAATTTGTTTAGTACACTAGCCATTTTGATGTCTTCTTGCAGTCTCAAACATTATTTTGTATCATTATTACATTGGTCTTGAGAGTGGTAGCTTAATATAGCTCCATAATACAAAATCTGGTTTACCTGTGCAATGTAACAGTGGCATAGGTAGATTTTTCTTTGAAAGAACCAAAGGGTGACTACATAATTGAAGTGTATAAACACATATATTTTTGTAATATCAAGGATAATTTTTGAAATATTTTTATGAATCATTTCATGGAATACGATTTGAAAATGTGTTTTTGCTTTTACATAAAGTTGTTTAGCGTCAATCAATTAATATTCAAGAAAAACCATGAAGGACAACAATGATCAATGCTAGGGCTAACCAATTAATAAGTATACATGTGAATAAGTCAAGCATGTACATGTGAATAAGGGAAGCACAAGTACTCAAAAACATGTAAGCCTTGAAGTATACACATGAATACATAGTATACACAAATTAATACAAAGTATATGCACGAATGCAAAGTATATGCATGAAAACATGTAAGTCACAAAGTATACATTGGAACACACGTAAGTCATAAAGTATACACGTAAGTTATGAAGTATACACTTGAATACACATAACTCATATCTATTGAACCATGAATTTATAATGCAAATATGGACACCATCGATAAAAAAATATTTGTATTAACCAAATATCCATGTACACATACATCAATATACATTGATATAAGTATAAAATATAGGTACAAAATAGCCATATAGGCTTATAAGAATGCCATATAGGCATACAATGTCAAATATATCCAGTACAAAATATGTACAAAACTTCCATGTAGGCATACAACAAAGGGCTCTGGAATCAAAAGTCATTGCTCTCCATGCTCTAGAAATAAATTATTTCCCTTTGTTTGTCGATCGGATGGCGATAGGTCTATCACTCATTTGTGTTGCACTCGAGGAGTGCTCCTACTGCTCCTCCTAGTGTTTAGTTCTTGGTGAAGTTTTAACTATTACAATAATATGTAAAGACACTAATATATACAAATTACATTATAAAAAATGATATATTTAACAAAATAATCACTTACCCCCATCTCATGATCACTCTCCACAAGGGAAATATCAACACGCCCATGTTGAGGCATGATCATGCCCTATATAAACCGTCTAAATAGAAATTAAACTATGAATCAATAATGGTTTGATTTTTCACTAGCTAACATCTATAACAATGAATGTAAATTGAAATTTAGTAATTTTTCCCATACCTCCCTTGTTAGAGCCATTGAGGATTCTATAGTAGATGAAACACCAATCTCCATTTCCCTCATCACATTCGGAGGTGTTTCTGCTTGCAACATCTAAAAATAAAACAAAAAATTATTCAATCACAAAAACTACAATAGTGATCCATGTCATGACTTATAATGTATGAGATAATGAACAAAATTTGAAGTACTTATTAAACTATATATTTCTGACTATCATGCTTACTATTTTCCCTATCCATATCTTGTTCAAAAGCACATGTTTTTAGGCCTTTACCCATAGTAGCAAGCCATTGAACCATTTGATAAAATGCTTTCATAGACATGTACGATAATTGTGGTGGCATAGAGAAGGTAGTGAACTGTTTGAACAAATGCCTCAAAGAAATGGGGTCTCGTGGTGATGGAATGCCATTACAAAAAAATGCACATCATGGCATTCCATCACTAGAAGACCACATTTTTTAGGCATTTTTTCAAACAGTTCATTGCCTTCTCTATGGTATTATTGCTTACTATTATGCTTTGATAAAAAAAATACCAAGCATCCATAGTTTTTTGGAAAACACCTATTTTAGGCTTTTAGCCATAGCAGTAAGGAAGTGAGTAGTTTGATAAAAAATTTTGGTACACATGTATGGAAAATATGGTATCATAGAAAAGGTGGTGAGCTATTTTCAAATAAATGCCTCAAAGAAATGTGGTCTCATGGTAATGGAATGGCATTCCATCACCATAAAACCACATTTCTTTGAGGCATTTTTTTAAACTACTAACTGCCTTGTCTATGCTATTGCTTACTATTATGCTTTGGTAATTTTTTCCAAGCATCCATAGTTTGTTGGAAAGCACCTTTTTTAAGCTTTTAGCTATAGCAGTGAGGAAATGAGCTATTTGATAAAATGCTTTGGTAGACATGTATGGAAAATGTGGTAGCATAGAAAAGGCGATGAGTTGTTTGAAAAAGTGGTGCAAGTGCACCTTTACAAGAGCATGCCTCCATGAGGAAAATTTAGGATTTTAAGGTTGTATAGGTATTTTCATGATGTAATAAGGATTAAATAGCCATTTTTGAGTTTGTAATGGTCTTTGATAGTCATTTTAGGCATAAATTGTAAAGTTGCAGAATCTTAACAAAAGTTGTCAATCAATGTTGTAAAAAAGCAAAAAGGTGCCAAGTGGAGGAATATGAAGATTCAAGGTAGTTGTAGAGGAAATATTAGGAACTTAGGAAGTTGAAATTATTGGGAAAGTGTTTAAAAGATGTGATTCATAGTTGTTGTTGAATCATTTTGAAGGAGAAAACTAATAAAATACCACTATTATACTGCTATTTTTGTGTTCTCCTCCATAATCTACCAGTGTACGGTTCCATGCAGGTGGTAGTGCATATGTAATGTGTGTGAATTAAATAAGTTAGGTATTGGCATCAATTTAAAACTAATTTGAGCATTTGATATTGACTTTCAAGCTTTTGGTGGCCTGCTTTCTTTAGGCAGTCAGAAAATAGGGGCTAACAGTTTGATTGCCCAAATGAACTAAAAAGTCCATTCCACCTTTTTGTAGCAACTTTTTCTTGGTGGAATGGACTAGTTTGAAGTAGGATTAGGTGTAGAAGGTAAGGAACTGGTTTGGTGAAGTTTTTTGTGTGAGTTCTCCTCCATGTCCTAGTGAAAAACCAGTTTCGGTTCCTTTTAAACAAGGCTAGTGTGAGTGAAAAGAGGACAGGGGTTTAGAAGTGGATAGAATCCCTTGAAAAATATGAGATCAGGTGAATTGGAGGGTGTTTAGAAGATCTGAGAGATTGTAAGTGGTCGAAGAAGTGAATAAGTGAGAAACCCTAGGTGAAAGAGGGTGAAAACTAATGAAAAGAGTGATTTCGTGAAGGAAGTGTATGTAGATCTTTGGGGCAGCACTATTTGAGGATGGAATGAGCATGTATAGGCATAAATAATCCTGATTGAAGTGATTATAAGCTTTTGAGGGGTCAAGCCATCAAAGTTTCAATAAACCCTAATTGATTGCAAGGAAAGTGAGGGTTTTATGAAAAGGGGTCTAAATGAGTGAGAGGAGACCTAAAAGTTGAATAATCTGAGGTTTTCTTGGATTTCTTTTGACTATTTGGAGGTTTCAAGTGTTTGTTGTGTGTTTGGAGAGGCATCTCTTTGAAAAAGAGGCCTAATTGTGGCCTAATTCATTGTTAAAAGTCAGATTTGGGACAGTTGCTCCAAAAGAGTTGAAAGTGAGTTTCAGATATGTGAGAATAGGCCATAATGGGTGCCTAGTTTGGAGCATAGATAAGGCAGTGGAATTTTTGAAAATATTCCTTAGTAAAATGTGGTCTCATGGAATGCCATGATGAGCAAATGCAATTGGAAGCTGCTCCTAGACTTATTACTTATGCTAACTGAAGTAATTGCATCACTGCTTATGTTGACTTTCTAAACAACTATATTGTAGTTGAAATTTTGTCATCTATCAACATCGAGTTATTAGTTATGGAATGTAAAGTAATGCTTTGAGTTTGAATGATGTTCAATGTAACATAATTAATGATATGAATATAAACTACACAAATCTATTACGTACAATTCATTAGTTAAACTCTTTATTCTATTATCTGCGTGAAGGTTTGACTAAATCCACTGGCATCGGGAGGTATTCCCTCAAAACCTCCAATATTAGCCTATTCAACATCCAAAATCACATATTAAAATACCATTTGTAAAAAAATTCTATTAACATGTAATAAATTTATAATTGTTTACTAGTTACATACCCCACTGATAGGTGTACTGCAAAAATAAGTAGGTGTAGGGCTGGTGTATCTAGTATCAACACTATGGCCCTACAAGTTTATTAAAATAAAAAAACTAAATTAGTTAATCTTGCATTTCAAAATTAAAATTTAATAAATTAAATTCAATGAACATGCTAACTTTTACCTGAGTATCAATGCCATATGCATCATGCAAAATGTTAGTTGCCCTCTCCATCTCCATAGTTGCAGATGGATCCTGCATAGTAGCCTCCCGAGTGTCGGTGGGGTCATATGAATAAGTCACCCTACAAGATTGACACACATGGGATTGAAACCCACCTGTCAAAGACTCCCCTGGATGACTCTGTACAAGAGGGTTAGCATGTTGGATGACACTCTGTGTTAAAGAGTTGATGGCCTACAAAGTCTCTACGTCGGCACTCTCCTTCACGACGAAAGGGATGACAATGTCCTCATGAGGTGGCCTAGTGAGAGGTTGTCTCGCTTTCCATGTAGGATCCGACTATGCACCGGGTCTATCTTGTGTTGACCCCCCACCTCTCCCTTGGAAGTCCTTCATATCAAAATAATTTGGGATTTTGTTCAAGATGATCTCAACGTATAGTTTCCTGAGGAAATATTGCAGGACTTCACAATTGTTGCATGGTGGGGCATAAAAAACCATGTACCACCTATCCCAAAAATATTTCCTAATCTCTTGGTGATGGCACCAATGAATAGGAAACCTCTTCACATTGAGGGAGAGAATTCCATTTGACCATGGGTCAGTGAATAATGCACGCAAATCATCTTTTGTAATTTTTAAATCTTTTACTTCTTTATATGATAATTTATCTTGGTAAAAAGCCCTAGCCGCCTGCCTCCTATCCTGCCAACCAGTTAATTGTTTTCTAATTGAATCTACATTTTTTAACATATCTTGCAGCAAAGTTTCCAGGGTCATTCTTTCTACAGTTGAATTGTTTTGATCATTCAACCTCCCAATTAAATCCTCAATTTATTTTTTATTGTTCTCAATTTCACCCATTAAATTTTGTTGACTGTCAAGAGAGTAAATTGAGGGATTGGTGGAGGAGGTTGTTGTGGTTGAGGATTTTGTTCTTGCTGTGGATTTTGAGGAGGGTTTCCAAGTTGATTAATAACTCCTACAAATTCAAAAAATAAATATCAAATACAACCTAAAACTAACAAATTCAAAAAAGAAACAAACAATCCTTACCTCTGTGACCTCCTTGTTAACGTGGCGGAATCCTGGTTACGAATCAACAATCATTGATGAAGATTTTTGCAAAAAATATCCTCGTAGAACAGGAGCACAGAATTCTAAGGTTTTTGGCCGCGAGCAACAAGAAAAACACAATAGAAAATGAAAATGAATTCGACCTCTTTTTTTTATTTTAACATGTGCTCACATTATGGGCTTGTGGTGGATGAGTCTTAGGCTCGACACACAAAGCCATAACTCGATTGTGTCATAACATGAGTGCATTATAACATGCTCGCATTATGAGTTTTCAATTTTTTTTAAAAAGAGTGGCCACAAAATTGCTACCCATCTTCATGCACCCACCCCCTGTAATTCTTCGACCATCCTCATAGTGAAAGTATCAGTTACTCTCCTAAAGTATTGAAAGTTCTTATGAAACTATAGCATATCAAAATAATCATAAATGGGTACTTTATCTAAGGGTAGGTCACTTGGTCCTAATCCAAGCTAAGGTCTTATGCTAGTGATGTCGTATATCAAATATGAAGACATGTAAAAGAACCTATTGAGGATGAAGAAGGTTATCAACTCATGCAAGTGATCATTGATAATTTCTACCCAATCTAGGAATTGCTCTCCCCATAACATAATTTGGATGAAGAAATACATCCATTCCTCAAATCCATGAACATCTTCATTCCCCCTTATCCTATGCAACAATACCATAATTTCAACCACTTCTTCCACAAAATGGGTTATGTGTAACTTCTTAGGCAATTGAGACTTACCCCTTTTAGGCTTGGCCAACCAATTTTTTGCCATTCCATTCCTATAGACCCCTTTGTTTGCAAAAAATTCTATTTGAGAGTTTTTCGTATTCATGGGTGAATACTCATCTTTTTTTGGGATTCTCAGGAAAGACACAAAGGTGGACCTCTGTATTTTCATAACTAAATGATTATATTCTATCCTAACCTCTCGTCTTTGTGAATTATAATGCCTAATGCATTTTCAGATGAGTTTAGGGTATTGCACTACTAAAAGAAATGTGAAAACTTCAACCAACCTATTATCAATTATTCACTTAGTGATGGGTGGTGGATTTGGTTTATTGAATTTACTTCTTATTTCATCCAAACTCATAGGCCCTATATGGGTATCTCCAATGTTTGGTCCCTCATAAGTTATCCTAGACACATATTCATAACCCGCATACTTAACCCTTGCCACGAATGAGAATTACAACTCAAGCAACAAACAACCTTCTGATAGAAATATTCTAGGAAAGCAAGCTGAAACAAGAGGATAATATAAATACTTTCAATGGAGAATTCAACAGTTGGAATCCTACGTCTCATCCAACTCGTCCTCAAAGAACCTTCTTTCAATGAGAATTTTTTTCGAGCACTTGGACTTTCTTAAAACTTCGTGGAAAAAAATGAGGGTAGATGAGCATTTCACAACTTTAATTTTTCCATGACACATGGTAGCTATCACTTCATTTCTTTCATTGCAAACATTAATTTCAAAATTTGAAAGTAAATGTCTATAAGTGGTAAAGTGGAGAGTTCAACGAACTATATAAAAGTACACCTGGGTTTGAATATCATGTCATGATGCTGCTTAAATGAAAACTACCATGCAGGCGGGTAAAGGAAAAGTTCAATGAACTAAATGAGTAACCACCCGAATGAGAGAATACAAAATCTTAGTAGAAAAAAAGCTCAGGCGGCAAAGTGGGGAGTTTGAAAAACTACACAAAACACTGCCCAAGTTCTCATGACTAAACAAAATACCATGCATAGGTATGACTGAGTTGTTTATAAGTCGATAGATAACTTTTCATGGAGCAAGGAAAATTATAGGGTACCAGTGGCTTTGATTGGGGACGAAGACTGACTAAGGATGAAGCAATGAACCCAAACTCAGATTAGCATGATCAGTTCCTTATCCATTGGGAAATGGAGTCAGTGAAAGTGAATAATTCTCTTAAGCACCTAAGAAGAAAACCAAAACAAAATAAAAACCCTAAACTAACTATCTACAAAAAGGGCCGAGAGGTTGATCAAAGTTGATAGAGTTTCAAATCCTGCCCATTCTAGGGAATAGGCAAGGGGTTCCCATCAAAATACGTGAGATGAAAAGTATTAGGCCTATACTCATTAGTGATTTTAAAAGGACCAATCCAAAGAAAATTGAACTTCTTATGAGCACCTTGAGGCTCTTTGCACTTGTCCCACAACAAAAATGAATCTCCAACCATAAAATTTCTCAGTCTTGCTTTCTTGTCAAAAATACTCTTGACCTTTGCTTGATGCATGGTTATCTTATCAACCATCTCTTCCTGTTGTTCCTGAATCTTAGTCAAATATAAAATTATTCTCTCCAAGGCATCATTGTATTCAAGAAACTCAATAGTAGTTTGTAATTTGCAAACTGATAATTCCAGTGAAATAAGAAGTGCGCTTTCTACCCCATATACCAACTCAAAATGGTTCATCCCAATGGCCCTCTTAGGATTCATTTGATCTACCCATAGAGCTTCATATAGTCTTTTATGTCAATATTTCTAGTTTTCATTGACTAGTTTCTTGATAATGCTTATCAGATTCTTGTTTCTGGACTCTGCCTAACCATTCCATTGAGGATAATAGTCAACTGAATGAGATAGAGAGATTCCATAATCAAAGAAAAAAAGTGAAATCTCACTAGAGGAAAAGCTAGTCGCATTGTTAGCAACTAGCTTATGTAGAAATCCATACCTAACTAGAATATTTTGTTTAATAAAATTATAGACTATGATAATGTGAGTATGGCCTCCACTGGACTATGGAATGATTTGGCCTATGAAGTCAAGACACCATTGCTAAAATGGTCCATCGATAATTACAAGCTTAAGTGGTAAGGTTGCCAATTGAGGACTTCCCACAAACAACTTGAATTTTTAGCACTTGGCCACCCAATGATAAGCATTTTTTACCATCCTAGGACAATAATAACCATGTCTTATAATTTTGAAAGCAGTCACGGTGGAAGAGAAGTGACCTCCACAAGCCTCATTGTTGAATATAGTAAGCAATCATTCTTGTTGATATTTATCTATGCACTTCAAGAATGTCCCATCTATGCCACGTTTGTATCTAGGGTATCACCCCAAACAACATACTTAGTTTCTTTCAATTTTAAATTTATTTTTTTGCTTACCTGAGAGGTGCTTAGGGAATTTCCCATAAGTGATAAAATAGGCTATATCGGAAAACCTTTCATCTTGTAAACTGTCGATAGTCATAACCAATGGTAAACCTTCCTCTTCTTCTACTTCCTTTGGACTTTCCGCCATCAATTTATAGAGTCCTCTTCCTCTGACTAATCTTGTAGGATTCGGGTCTAATTCATACTCTTGCACGTTTGGTATCTGTAGATGTCTAAATTTGGACACTTAATTTATCCAAATTCATCCCCTTTCGTCTTATTTTCGTTAATTAAGTAATAAGCCTATTATTTAATTAATATCTTTAATTCTACCAAATCCCTAAGGTATTTAATCAATAATACCTTATCTCTTTAATCCTCCCTCCATCAATTGAATTAAATAAATATTCCATTTATTTAATCCCCTTTATGTCACATCCTCCATTTTTTATCTTATCCTAATCCTTCTTCTAATCCCATCATTAGGATGTGCACATGTCTAATCCTTGATTAGGATGTGTCACATCCTCCAACTTTTGCAAGTTGGCCTCTAATCTCTCTTAGCCACCTAACCCCCCTCTAATCCTTCATTACTCTTTCCCATGTGATCTTTGACTTGTCACATCAAGTCACATGTGAAATCTAACCCTCTTCTAATCTTCATTAATTAATCTAATCAAGTACTTGCACAATCCTAATCACCCCCTTTAGTCAACTCTCCCCATCCCCCAAGGAATTTTTAATTCTTTTTTATTCATCCAAGGCACTCCACTTCCCCATGTGAATTTTTAATTTACCATTTAATCCCCCAATGCACCCTTAGGAATTTAAAATTATTTCCCATCTCCCCATGAGAATATTTGAGGAATTTTTAATTCCTCACTTGTCATCTCCCCCACATGGGGACAAGTACCTCCTTTATGAGGAGATCTTGTCCAATCCCAAGGTACTTTGTACCCCTCTCCATGTCATGTCCTTCTCCTTCCACCTCATGTCCACTTCACCTTTTAGGGCTATCTCACATGCCACATGTCAAGATGTGAGGGCTTGTGAGTTCTCAACTCACCTTAGCCCTACATCTTGATATTTGTGGATCAATCTCAACTGTCCATTTCCCCTAGGATTTCCCAAAAATCCTATAAATACCCCCTCTTTTCTCTCATTTTTGAGAGATCATTTGTGCTAGCCAAACTCTTGCAGTTTGTTTCTCAACCAACACTTAGCTATTTTCATGTTTCCAAGCATCATTTGCATCTCACATTTCACATCTTGTGCCATCCAAGGAGCATACACGTCAAAGATCGAAGGGCCAACCAAAGGATCGACTCAACGCAAGGTATAAAGTTCCATTTTGTGGCTTTGTCTTGTTTTGTTTCCAACTTAGGCTAATCTTGAAGTGTAGGTTGTTTTAAGTTGTTTATTTGCACTCTTTAACTTGTTGCTTGCTTTCTAACGCTCTATTTCGACCTATCACATTTCTAGCACGCCCGGTGGGACCCACAAACAGGTCTATTTTCTTCACATTTGCTATTTTTTGCATTTTTCAAGGTCTAGGTTATAGAGTGGCGGACTGGTCCTCCTGCAGTGGCGGACTGGTCCTGCAGTGGTAGACTAGTCCTGCAGTGGCGGATTGGTCCTAATTCAGTGGCGGATTGGTCCTAGAGTGGCAGATTGGTCTCGGAGTGGCGGACTGGTCCTAATTCAGTGGCGGATTGGTCCTGGAGTGGCGGATTGGTCCTAATTCAGTGGCGGACTGGTCCTCATTCAGTGGTAGATTGGTCCTAATTCAGTGGCGGACTGGTCCTAATTCAGTGGCAGATTTGTCCTAGTGCAGTGGCAGACTGGTCCTAATTCAATGGCGGATTGGTCCTAATTCAGTGGCGGACCTATCCTCCAGAAGGTAAAAATTTCAAGTTTTCCTGAATTGTCTTTTGGTAAAATAGGAACATAGTTTAATTAAAGGGGTGTCAATAAACCTTGCTTGGTGTGTTTGGGATGGCTATTTGATGTATCCAATCCCCTTGCGCCGTTTGGCGATCCTGGGTGACGAGAAATCATAGCTTTCCAAGTCCTTTTGAGTCACCCTTTTTCACTTTCTTAGTGGGACCTGCTTGGGGATTTCATCGCCCCAAGGAACGATTCCAACCACGCGTATCAGCGGGGTATATAAAGGGGGGAGAGCGAAAGTTGTACCTCAATCCAACCACGTTGTAATTGGTGAAGCGTCGGGATGACGTGAAGAGTTGGTCTGAGCCTCTAGTATCTCGCTAAGGTTCCTGACTCACGCTTGTAACGGGTTGGTGTTCACGGTTTGGGCCTCACCTACCATGCGTATATCAAGGACTCCTTAGCAACCATGTTTATCCTAGAGTAGAAGACTTTGTTGGCCATACCCACTTCTACTAAATCTTAGGGTTGTGCTGTCTGAATTGTCTTTCTCGTGCAAAACCAGTCATTTTCAGTCTAGCCAAATTTGTTTATCAGTGTTTGCTATATTTTTGGTCCTTTGCCTTAGCCATCCATCAAAAAAAATCAAGCTTAAGCTTCCCCTTTGCCAAACCAGTCCTAGTGCAGTACCAAACCTATCCTAGTGTAGTGCCAAACCTGTCCTAGTGCAGTGCCAAACCTATCCCTATGCAGTGGCGGATTTGTCCCAGTGCAGTGGCGGATCTATCCCAGTGCAGTGGCGGATTTGTCTTAGTGCAGTGGCGGATCTGTCCTAGTGTAGTGGCAGACCTGTCCTAGTGCAGTGGCGGACTTGTCCCTGTGCTGTGGCGGATTTGTCCTAGTGCAGTGGCAGACCTGTCCTTCTGCTCTTTCTTCCCAGGGCCGCCATTTCCACACCGTTTATCCGATTGACTCCATTCAAAGGTAGTTCCTCTCATCTTTTCGTGCTCTTTCCGATGATATGTACCACTTCATACTTTTGAGAAGTTGGCCGGGGCACCTTTTTTCTTCACCATCTACCTCCTCGAGGGGGGTATACCCTACCACTCTCTCCGTTTACTCATTTCAAGTAAACATTCACCCATTTAACATATCCTTTCATCATTCTGAACTCTTGTTCTATCATTCTGATCATTCGTTTACTTGTTCTGAGTAAACATTCATCCATTTAACACATCCTTTCATCATTCTGAACTCTCGTTCTATCATTCTGATCATTCGTTTACTCATTCTGAGTAGTCGTTCATCCATCCCAATCAACTGCTTGCTCATTTTGAGTATTTGTTCATCCATTTCTATCATCCAGTTCTCCAATCAAATAATCGTTTTCCCCATCCAAATCCCTTGAACTTCATCTCGGGTTATTATCCAATTTGACTGAAGTGTCTGATCTGATCGTCATCATTAGCATCCTCTTGGGATTGTCATCCATCCTAAAGTTAATCATCATCGTCGGCCCAATCAATCCATTTTCAATCTCAAAGTGGATTCAGTGCCCCAATCATCTCTTTGTCATTTAATCCGATCAATCAGTATCCTAAGTCATCTAAGATAATCTTTGAACTGGATTTGTAGTCTCCTTCATCATCCGTCAGTCGATCTTATCAATCAGTCATCGATCAATCTTATCCAATCCAATCCAATCCAATCCAATCGCATACCTATCCAATCACCTTTGACCCAATCAATCTACTTCCATCTCGAAGCATATTCGGTGTCGTAATCATCCTTTGATAATCCAATCCAATCATTAAAATCAATCCCATCGTATCATCCAATCATCCTAATCTGAGCTTTCATCCAATCCCGATCTGAGCTTGTCCTAAATCCTGATTTGGGATTTTATCCATTTCCATCCAAAATCTTTCATCCATCCTCTTTATCCTTTCATCATCATGAATTCTTATCCTCCATCAATAGTGGTCAAGGGAAACCCTAATTACGTTGACGATGATAACGAAAGTCTTGTTGATCAAGAGGTATACGACATAGATCCCCTTGACACTATCATTGCTAGTAAGCTTACTCCACCCACATTCCAAAATCCAATCACCCCATCGAGTTATCCCATCATGTCTTCATCTATGCCTAATCACACTCCTTATGCTACCTTTGACAAGGGATGTCCATCATATCCATCATATCCTTCATCTACATCGTCCTCTTATCCAACACCCGCATCCTCTTATCCTAGTCTACCATCACAATACCCTCATCCTAATCCCTCGTCCACATCCTCCTATCTCAATCCTTCATCCACATATACCCACTACCCCAATCTCCCATACCAATCTGCTCACCCTAATCCTACATTCGCACCTTCCTATTCTAATCCAAGATCCACACCAACCTATCCTTATCCTAATCCAACATCCGCATCTCCCTATATTAATCTGCCAACTCAATCTTCCCATCCTTATCCACCATCCCCATACCCTTACTACAATCCACCACCCACATCCTTGTGTCCTAATTCACCATGCCAATACACCTATCTTAATCCTTCACCTAATCTCCCATCTATTCCCAGTCCTGCATCCAATCCCATTCCCCTATCTAATCCTAGCCCACCAATCCCTAGTCCTAATCCTAGTACATTAATCCACAAACCTTTATCCACTCCCACCTTGCCATCTCAACCTAGCGTATTCAAGTTTCTCCAAGGACTTATAACAAAGGAAACATCCCCCACTCCACACATTGCAGTTGTGGAACCATGCCATCCCAACCCATCATCCATGGTCGTTAATGACGAGACCCTTCTCCATCCAACACCTATCATTGACGATACCATCACATCCTCTAAATCTACTAAGTCCCCATCTCCTACCATCACATCCTCTGAATCCACTGAGTCCCCATCTCCTACCATCACATCCTCTGAATCCACTGAGTCCCCATCTCCTACCATCACATCTACCAAATCCATTGAACACCCACCCCCTACTCCGAGAGCCGTTGAACCTATCGACGACACCCAAATCCAATCCACTTCTTCCACTCCTAGTATCCATTCCAAGGAATATTTTGAATCCTCCATCCTTCCATCTTCCCCACTTGAAGAGTCCCCCCATGACTCCATTATCATGCCCCCACACCCGATTAGGTCATGCAGGAGCTGATCCAAGCATGCCAACATATCCCTCCTCGATCAAGATCCTACCATCCCATCTAGTCACCTTGGAATCTGATCCCATATCCATTTCCATCTCATGATCATCTTGACACTCAAGATTCTACCGCTCCATCTCTATCTCCATTGCATGAGCGTGCTGCCACAAAATCAGATCCTATCATATCCCCTACTCCCTCTCCTGATACCACCCATCCAAATGCTGCTATCCCACCATCTCCTTCTCAGGATCCCCCATCATGGCCTAAAATGCTATCCCACGGCTTGCATATCCTTGGTACTCTCACATTCTTCCATGAGTGGCCTCCTTGCAGAAGAAACAGTCAATATATACCACCCATCATCCCCACCTAATGTGGACTCGCATCATGTTTTGAATAACCACAAAATCCTATCATGGATCGAGATGCTCAAGAACATGAACTATCAAAGGAAAAGGTCACAGGCCTTCCGCGAGGCAAGGTATTTTAGAGCCCATCAAGTCAAGAACAATCTGCATGCCAAGGT
>VDFB02196865.1:0-21856 GCA_007258455.2 Sequoia sempervirens
AGATCCAATATGGAGCATTTATTGCATTTTCTATTTTTGGGAGGAGGGGAATCTTTGATTCATTTAATGTACTCACCCCTTTATTCCGCAGCTTTAGGTTAGGGCTGAGGTGGCACGATTCTGGCCACTCTATTGATTGTAACCCTAGCCGTCTTTTGGGACTTGGCTAGCTATAAAAGGGGGAGTCCCCCTCATTTGTAAGGCATTAGATTAGAATCAGATTAGAAAGTTAGAATCAGAGTAGACGTTGAGAGAGCATTAGAGCTAGATAGTGTAGCATTGTAGAGCATTTTTGCATCATTTGGAGAAGAAAGAAAGTTTTCCCTTTGAAAACTTTTGAAGAGATTGTTGTGTAACACATTTTATGATAATAGATCTTTTCATTGATGATGGAATTCGTCTTGTCATGAAATGCTAGCAAGGCTTCTTCTTCCTTTCGTATCCAAGTAGATTAAATTCATGCAAGTAGCTTACTTCGGTGTGTGGTGTTTTATTGAGATAGCTTCGCTTTATTCCATACCACTAGCGCTTGTTGATGATAAGTCTGCCTTGTGTGGTCAACTGGACATTACATTGAGTTTAACTTCGGTTATGGTTTATATGCTTATATGCGTCGTTGTGATGGTGTATGCATGTTAAACTATAACTTGAATACCTTTTGCTATCCCCTTTGAAGATTGCACCGATTTTGCTGAGGCTGTCCGACGGAGGCTAGGTGAAATCCGGTTGAAGTCTATTGAAACGAAGCCCCACACATCTTGCATTTAGAATAGAATATAAATTTCTTAGGCCCTTTCCCCTTTTTACTTTCCGCATATTTCTGATTAGTTTTAGGAAAGGAACCACATTGTCAAATCATACACGTGAGAATTCCCCTTCAAAATCCTACATTAGCTGCGAACTGTGAAAATCTGAACAATTGTGTAAGTCCCCTCGTACGAACACAACAATACACATCAACCAAACTGGGTCTATTCGCACTTAAGGAACCTTGGAGTTGAACATGCGAACTTTCTCGCAATCTTAGCGCATGGAATACTTTGATCAAGAGAGAACGGAGTAGCCCAAACTATTTTGTTCTTCGGCTGTTTGGTATGGTCACAAAAACCGCATCAACAGAGTTGAATGATGAAGTTAGAGAGGAGTGAAACCCACCACACATGGGAGCTTGGAAAATGAGGTGTATAGATTGAGTATCTTTATTTATGTTTTTGCATTTTTCAATAGGAACAATTTGTCTAGATTGACTTAAAAACTCCCATAGGACATGAGGGAGTGCTCTAGAAGTCCTTGAATCAGGTTTAGAGCGGTCTTTGCATATAGAAGGTTTGTTCACTTACAATTGTTGAAGAGGCCGCTAAGTCCGCATCATTTGATTGTGGGTCATATTTGTTGATAGCCTCCCTAGCATGCAATGTATATGCCTTTCGAAGATAGCTTTCCACCGAACCCTTTGTGATTCTTGCAATCTATATAAGGCACATTATATTCAATGAAAAAGTTGAAGCAACCTCACTCTTGAATAGATGCTTGGATTTTTTATCAAGCAAGTCCCATCCAACAATAAGCCACATTGCGTTCTCTATGGTTTGACCTGCCATATTGAGGATTGCTCTCATTCTCTTTGAGTTGAAGTGGCCAGCCAACTTTTTCTCCCATTTCCCCACTAGTAATTCAATTCAGAAGTTCATATTGTTGATTTTGTTGCTTTTTCTACTATGTTGTGTGTAGAGGGTGAGTAGATGGATTTGAGATTGAAATGTGTGGTTTGCATCAACATATATCTTGCTTTGTGCAGTCAAGCTCAAGGAGTGTATGATTCCTCTTTGCCTATCGGCAGTACCTTCAACTCTTGTTGGTAGCCCAATGACGAAAGAAGGGCCTTTAGTTTGTGACACGATGAGGTAGGTACCATCTTACACCACCATCAAACATTCAGTCATGTGATGAACAGACTCATTCCTTCTTCAAGCTAGATTGCTTCTATTACCATATGATTGAATCAACTACCTACTTTGCTGCTCAAATTTTCAAACTTGTACCAAAGGATTGCAAAGATTTCTATCTTGTCATTGATAATGCTTTCTTCTTGGTTTTTGATAGTAAAGTTTGCTAGAAAATATGCTACTTGATTTATCTCCTTGTAAATGTGTTCTACTATGAAGGATTCCAAGGAGTCCACAAGGTTCTAGCTTTCACGGAGAATATTAGCAAGTTTCCAATTGAAGGATCACATTTATTATGATCATGGAGTCACCTTTAACCTTCATAGAAAACCAACTATTAAGCAAACATCTTGCAAAATGAGAACAAATGCTTATGCCTCTGCCTCATTGTTTGTGCCATCTTTCAGCTTCCTCAAAGTGGCACAAACTATCCTTCCTTCAAAGTTTCAGATAATACATCCAGCGCTCAAATTGCATAGGTTGCCTTTTGTTGCTCCTTCAACATTTGATTTCACCAACTCACTTTTCGTGTAATCCATTTGATTTTGGCATGTTGATTTGTTGTAGTATCAACTTTATAGGTTCCATCAATGGGGTAACTTCAACCCATTTCATCTAGACAAAATTTCTCTATCCCATGAAGATAAAGTTTTCCTCTTTTGAGATTGATTTTGAATTCAAATTAGCACAAGTTCTCAATGGTAGTTTCCAATTTGTTGGAGAAAGAATGTTCATCCATTATTTTTCCTTTAAAGATCTTGTGGTTCTTTTCTTTCCATACTTCCCATACAAGTAGTGATAATCTAAACCCAAAGGCAAGAGAATATAGAACCCTTTTGTATTTGTGTCCATGAAGTGAAAAGGTGTCATGTCCCCAATATCGTAACCTATTGAAATACAAACACTAAATAAAATAGATATCAATTTAAATATTATTTTATCATAAGATAAAAACAAAATACATATTAAAATAATAAATATTAGTAATTTAATTATAATTCTCACAAGATAATATTATAACTAAATGCAATATTATAAATATAGAACAATTTAAATATTGTAATCATAATAGATGATAAAATTAATATAAAATACACAAATATCCAAAGTATGAAATAAATAAATAAATAAATAAATAAACAAATAACAAATATAAAAGTAAAATAAATAAATAACAAATAAGTGTTAGTGTTTGCTAGCTTCAAGAGATATTTTCTCCTTAATTAAAGGCAGGTCAGCCTACATATTGCAATTATTATTTTTATATTTTTCTTCTAAGGGAGCCGACCTAGATGAAAAGTCACCTAGATTGGTATATATGTAAGGTGGTGATCATTCATTTCTATCATCAATTCAATCACTTCATTCTCACCTCCAGTAGAAGTTCGCCATTTCATTTGCAGCAGATTAGACTTCAAGGGGAGGCATATTTATTTGTACTTAACATCAAGGAGTGATGCTATTAGTCATTGTATTAATTCTGCCTTGAGTAAGGCCAGACTTGTAAGTAGATTTCTGCTCTTATTCATTCAATATATTGGAGATATATTTTGTTGGGTTTTTCTCCCTCGAGTAGGAGGGTTTTCCCAGGGTAAACTGCTGTGTTTATTGTTCATGTGTTGCATTCTTTGCTTTCTGTTAAATCTGATCCTAAAACTAACATGGTATCAGAGCGGGTTCAAGAGATCTGATCAGATTTAATTAAGCTGATTCTCCATGAAGTTCATTTTTGAAAGCATTGAATCTTACGTAGTCTACTGGCGTGGCACTCAAGAGGAGATGTCTGTATTGGAGGCGGATAAGTGGAAAAGATTGAGCATCTAAGGCCTGAACATTTGCGTCTACTGCGAAGCTCATATCTTATCATACGGCACCGCGTGAGCCTGAAAGATCCATCGACAAAATACACAATCGACTCCCAGGGCTGTCGCCACTCACCAATCGAAGCCTCTCTCGACCTATAGATACTGAGTAATGGCGGCACCATTTGGAACGTAATTAGGACCTCAGAAGGAAGCGAAGGTTGAACATGCTAATGGGACTGTATCTAGCGAATGGAACTTCGGGTACCTTTATTCTGTGAATTAATTTGATGAGCATTGGCAGAATGAACTATAAAAATTTGTTATATGTCGATTAGCCAGTATTTGTGTTTGAGCCAGTTATGTTCTTATGAAGAATCGCTGTTGAAGAATCAATAAATCTAAGATAGTCAACGTAGCTCTCCTTGTTATCGGGTGTTGCCTGCATTGCAGCTATCTATAGGGACGATCTCTCAAAGCAGCGAATATTTTCTAGCTTATGTGTGGCATCGTGGGGAGAATGAATTTATCTTCTTTAGATGGGTTGTTCTGATTGGTGTTATTCTAGTGAGATATTTCTATCAGCTACGACTGGTGTTTTCTTGTGGTATCATTTCAATTCTAAGTTATTTTTGCAGAAAAATCTATCCGAATCTGTATCCGTCAGATCTGGGTGTATCTCATTTGGTGTTAAGCACTCATTGTTGATTCATGTGTGGTTTCTTGTGAGATTTACCATTAAGTGAATATATGGCCTGATAAACGTAAAGTCTTCAAGGTGTAAAGAGATGTAAAGGATTCAATGGTAGGAAATGGATATCATCTGGAGTCATGCGAATCATCCTTGGCTTTATCAACTTTGTCTTTAAGGTGGAGTTGTATTGTAGTAGAAGCTTGTCTAATTCTGGTCCTGCGTAGGGCTGGATATATGATCTAAAAGGAGAAAACATTTAACAGCTGAGGAGAAACTGCAAGACAAGCGCCTGACTGCATCTATAGAATTGACCAACATAAAGAGATAAGTATTTCATGTTTGAATAATGTTCATGAATTTTTATGTAGTTATTAATTCATGTAATAACATTGGGATAGTGAATCATGTAGGCTTCTAGCATTGGTATTTCTCTTCAGGATAGTTTGATTCTATGAACTATTAGTAATCTCTCTAAAAAAAAAAATGCTTTCAGGACGGACCGAGGAGCATAAGGATGATGAGAGATTGCATTCAAGGGAGGAAGAGCTTGATGCATCCTGTGAGGAAGTCACACAGGCTGAAGAATGAAGACATAGCTTGCAGCCATGGGACTAAGTTGGTGGCTGGAGACATCTCTCGAAAAGGAAGAACCCATACAGATTGTCATTGCGATCAGTTTCTTCGAAGAGGAGGAAATAACATTCAGAGGGAGTCTGACAAACCAACAGAGGCAACCTTGGATGAGGAGGTCAGGAGGTTGATGCAATCATGCAAGTACTTGGAGCTTCAGAGGGAGTCACATCATCATGAAGATTTGTTGTAATGTATATTTCTTTGTGATGGAGAAATATAAGGTGAAAGCCCTTGTGTATATTTCTCCGAGACGGAGAAATATGAGGTGAAAGCCCTTGTGTATATTTCTCTGAGACGGAGAAATATGAGGTGAAAGCCCTTGTAGTGTATATTTCTCTGAGACGGAGAAATATGAGGTGAAAGCCCTTCTAGTGTATATTTCTCTGAGACAGAGAAATATGAGGTGCGAGCCCTTGTTCATCTCTGAGACTGAGATGAGACATCATGATGAGAGACTTCATGACGTCATCACGTTGAGAGACTCCGTGATGAACCCTTTGTACTTGTGTTTTTCCACACATGGGAGTAGGCATGGTGGACGTCATGTTGAGAGACTCCATGATGACATCACGTTGAGAGACTCCGTGATGGGCACTTGTATGTGTGTTTCTTTCTACACATGGGAGTAGCCATGGTGGACGTCATGTTGAGAGACTCCATGACGACATTACGTTGAGGGACTCCGTGATGAACCTTTGAGCTTTCTACATATGGGTGTAGCCATTGTGGGCGTCATGTTGAGAGACTCCATGATGTAGATATCTGGAAAATATCTCCCTAGCTAAGAGGGAGTGTTAGTGTTTGGTAGCTTTAGGAGATATTTTCTCCTTAATTAAAGGCAGGTCAGCCTACATATTACAATTATTATTTTTATATTTTTCTTCTAAGGGAGCCGACCTAGATGAAAAGTCACCTAGATTGGTATATATGTAAGGTGGTGATCATTCATTTCTATCATCAATTCAATCACTTCATTCTCACCTCTAGCAGAAGTTCGCCATTCCATTTGCAGCAGATCAAACTTCAAGGGGAAGCATATTTATTTGTAATTAACATCAAGGAGTGATGCTATTATTCATTGTATTAATTCAGCCTTGAGTAAGGCCAGACTTGTAAGAAGATTTCTGTTCTTATTCATTCAATTTATTGGAGATATATTTTGCTGGGTTTTTCTCCCTCGAGTAGGAGGGTTTTCCCAGGGTAAACTGCTGTGTTTATTGTTCATATGTTACATTCTATGCTTTCTGTTTAGGGCCTACTAGGGAGGAAGGGCTTGAGAAAAGTTGTGCCTAAAAACCCCACTTAAGGTTCCGCCCCTAGGACCCAAAGCAGGGATGTGCCATGGAGGGGTGGCAAGTCCACTTAAGGTTCTGCTAGTCCCCAGGCAAGGGTTGGGCCATGGAGGGGTGGGGGTCCCACCTAAGATTCGGCTGTGGCCATGGAGGGGTGGTAGGCCTAGGCCACTTATAAGCTCTGTTGGCTTCCCCCAGTAGGTCATGTGTTTTCCGAGGGGATGTCATGGGTGGAGAATGCAGTTACAAGTCCCCTAGAGTGGAAGGTTGTAGGTTACAACCTCTTGAACTTAGCCAAGGACTTCGGGTGGATCTATGCACATGGATAGAGAATACAGTTACAAGTCGCTAAGAAGGGAGGGTTGTAGGTTACCACCCTTCTACTAGGGATCATGGCTTCGGGCAGATCCATCCATGCCACCCCTCATATGTTTTCATGATTGCATTTATGAATATATTTATATTGTGGATATCTAGATATTAATGCTAACAGACATATGTATATGTGGAAATTTTGTTCATATGGTGAATGTAGATTTCAATCCAAGATCATATTATTAAAAGAACATTTATTTGGAAAGAAGAAACCCTAAACCTAATCTACAAGCGAATTCTAGGGCAAAGTCGGGTAAGGGACATTACAAAAGGGCCAAGAGATCCTTAGGTAAAGGATGACTCCATCCGAGTGTTGTGCATAACCATTGCTAAAATTTATATGTGATGGGGCAACTTACATGTAAGTGATTTACTGTTTCTCCCACACTGCTGCACAACAGGCACTTGGATGGACCAATATACCCCAATTGATTTTAACAGTTTGCTATAAGGATATTCTTGTGAATTGCAGCTCATGTAGATGCTCTAGCTTTGTGGAGGTATCTTTTGTTCCAGCATAAAGTAGCTGGGTAGTCCTTTCTTGGTAGAGTTGGGTTTTCCACCTTGTATCCAAGTTTCACTCCTTTTTCAGATTTAGAGCAATTCTAGTTGAAGGGATTCAAAGTATTGTTGATTAACACTTTACTATTTGCTAGTTGTGTTTCTAGGAAACAAATTTGTGCCTTCAAAGTCCTTCTAGTCCTACTTGGCTATGTTATTGCTGGTCTTAACCTTCAATCCCTAGTTGCGAGTTAGAAACTATCTTGCTTTTGCTAGATCCTCTGTATTAGCTATAGTGTTGGATGCCTATTCTAGAAGTCTTCCCAAAAGTTTACCAATTCCCCATTACCTATCATGTCCCTTTTTTGAGCTAAGGAAATAATTTAATGATTGAATTTAAGTTGTCAAAAAGTAGCTTTAAGTTATTTTCATAAAAAAGACTTTTGTTTTATTATTAAAAAATGTTTTTTTAAGAGAGTGACCAAAAGTGAATTTAGGAATTAAAGTTTGGACAGAAAAGGAGGGAAAAAAAAAATTCTTTGAAAAGCCTACATAAGGAGTTTCAGAATAGAGAGTGTTACCAATTCATATTATTAAAATCATTTGTCTTGAGAGTGAACAATTTTAATCTTTTCTATCCTAGGCCGAAAACCTTTGGCAAATAATGGATTCGAGGATGAAAACATTTTGAAATATGCTAACCAATTTTTTCGAAGGAATTACACAACATAGACCAGCAATAGCCAACTGGATTAGCGTTAGCATCAAACTGAAAACCAAGCTTAAAAGGAACTCGACGCCAAGAATGCACACTCAATCCAAACAATGGAAAGGTGTTGTCATATGGCGGAGAAATTAAAGAACAGTACTTGAAAGAAACTACTCAACGTCAAGAATGTGCACTCAAGATCCCACTGAGGGCGAGGTGCTAACATATGACGGAGTGATTATTTAAAATTGAAACTAGTAGGCGGATAACCAGCCATGAAGCTACAACAAATCTAATTCATCCGTTGCGGCGGACATCTATAGACTTGTGGTGATTCACCACTTGAAAGTGGGTACAATGATATAACAAGTTCTTTCTCCGCATTGGCGGTAAACCGTCCAGGGGTAATTAATTGGAAATTAAACAAGTAGTTGCAGCAATAACATAGGTTGGATTAGTACTACTAATCAAAACCTTACAATTCAAAAGACTGCAAAAACATGTATTACAATGATAGAGAAATAAGACTAGAAGAGAAGAGTGAATTCTTTTATGTTCCTTTTCCTTTCCAATGATAGAATTATGACCAAACAGAAAATATATGAATCTGATATAAAAACAGAGTTCTGGAATTTCTTAATCAGCAACTATGAAAACCAATGAAATATTCATAACTCACTCAATTCACCTCCAAATCGAATGCCGTCTTTTGCTGTATTCTTTTAGAAGGTAGGCGAACATATTCTGATCATCAAACAACAACAAAATTGCACATATATTTCTGGCACGAATTTCAAAACCTCCAAGAATGGTACAACCTTCATGAGGGGCGATTTTGACAAGTAAAAATCAACAACTCAAAATTAAAATCTGAAACTCTCCAAAGATTGTCGCCTTGGGTGTAGGAATGGATTGGAAAAGTACCCACAAGAAAATTAAATTCACACAAAAAGCTGTAAGCAAAAACCACTTTCAGCTGTGATTGTATCGGCAACTTCAAAACTGGAAATATCATTAAAAACTTCACTCTTGAGCACAATCTGCTAGTCTGATTGAGAAGTAGCAATGAAAACCAACTAGGTGTTGTATTTCAAACACGAAATTGGATTGAAACTAGGAGGTAAGTATCCCTCAAAGTAAAATCCAAGTTGTCATTTCGACAGCATAACATTAGCATAAATTCATGGATACAAAGCTGGAGCAAAAACCTTCATTAAATAGAAGCTTACATAACTCTTCAAATTCCTGAGAAAGCACACCAAAAGACATAGGAGTCTTTTCAAATTTCCAAAAAACAATCAACTTCTCAAGATGGCGTCCCTTTTTGCATATTATGAATTTCACTTTTTTTTTTAAAAGTATCTCTTTTAAAAGTGGCATCCACTTTTACCAAGGAAAAAGGCAATAATTAAAATATATTTAATTCTTCATGAAGGCATCCCCCTTCCAAGTCCCTCTTTTAAACACAACTTAAAGTTGTTCTCCTAGGCCAAGGGGTCAACTGCAACTTATAACATTAATGCCTTAATTCTCCAAAATTAAACCATTAGAAGTCCAACTTGAATTGCATTGATGCTCCAACTGAAAATGAAGACCTTGAAGATTGAAACTGCATACTGCCAAAATTAGAATTTACTATAAATAGTAAACTCCTAGAAAAACCATAGAACCTCAGAATTGGAAACCCTAATTTTACCTCACACACGCCTACAGGCTTCCGGAATAGGCTGATGAGTGTCAGAACAGATCACTGATGAGAAGGGGACATTACACATTCCTATTCATTTGAGTAATTCCATTTAGGGATTACCATTGAGTTGAGCAATTGCAAGTTTTCAGTGTGTTTTGGTTGGTGTGAAGATTTCTAGTTTTCTAGAATTTGGTAGTGTGTGTGGAATTTGGAGTTTTGGCTTGTGTGAAGTTATTTGCATCTAATTATTTCATATTATTTATTTAATGAGATTTAATTGTGAAATGATGAAATATTCTTTTGGGTCATTGCCTTTTGCTGGCCATACCATTTACAGGCCCAACTGTTGATAATGTAATTGTTGAAGACAGAAGTGATGAAAGCCCCCTCAAAAAATGCATTCTATGGCACATTTTCCTTCAATAGGCAAGTCTCTACAAGAACTTGCTGAGTTCAGCTTTAAAACTTGTTGAGTTTCATTGACAAAATAACATTAGAAATTTAGAATACTGGAAATGAAATTAGTTCACTGATGTCTTGGTGGCATAGCCTTCTAGACTTACAATATTGAAATCAACTTCAAATTGAAGAAACACACATGATTATACTGAGAGGAGCGGGGAGGGGGGGGGACGTGTTAAATCAATATAAGAACAACCTTTTCAATTTATAACTTTGGCAATCATAAGCAATAATCAAAACATCCACACAAGTAAGATCTAACAAATTAGAATACAAGATGCACACACGATTTTACATGGAAACCCTTGCGGCAGAAAACCACGGCAAAATATTGCTGTTATAAAAAACTTCTTACAACTTCGTAGGGACCAACCCACAAGAGACACCAATCCCCTTCACTGAGCACCAACTTAGCAAGAGACACCGATCTCTTTGAGTGAGAGGTTGTAATGTCCCTAATAGGAATATTATTATTTTTGTTCTAAATTACCAATTCCCAAACAAATGGATGATTTAGAGAGGACCTTAGTTTGATTTAATCCCTGTGCTCAGCATTAATATCCCTTGTTGTTGCTGGCTGTTATCTTCCTTTCTTATTCACATTCCATTCACTCTCCGCCTGATGATTCTTCTAATGAAGTGATCTCCCATTTATATCTTTACTTGGGAAGAGTCGCAACCTTCTAATACTACCACTAACCTTTGGTAAATTATGATTTAGTTTTAATATATTTATCTTGGTGCTTGACTAATCAATGGGCACTTGCTAGTTTAGGCATAAATATATTCCTTATTTTAACCGCACCTTACATGATGTATCGCTGACTTCAATTGATTGCCTCCCATGTTAGGATTAAGATTTCTACTCCCACATTTTGTATATTAGTTGCTGGGAAAATTGTTAGAAACTGTGTAATTCCAATCCTCTGTTATATGCCAAACAAGTTGTCATATTCCCTCCATTGCAAGGATTAAAATAAAATATATATTTGTGAGTAAATTATTTTATTTTATCAAATATATTATATTAGAAAATTTGAAATTTATTCATTTATGCCTCATGTTAAAAATATCAAATATATTATTGAAAAGTTAGAAATAGACAAATATTTAAAGAGC
Source organism: Sequoia sempervirens (assembly GCA_007258455.2). Taxonomy (NCBI): domain Eukaryota; kingdom Viridiplantae; phylum Streptophyta; class Pinopsida; order Cupressales; family Cupressaceae; genus Sequoia; species Sequoia sempervirens. Next base: position 11,224 of record VDFB02196865.1, read on the forward strand.
AAATTATTTATTCTTTCATTTACGCTTTAATGCTAGAATATCAAATATTTAAAAAAATACAAGAAATCAATATTTATAATATAATGAATTTAAATGATAAATACAAAATATTTTGAAGCCTTTATAAAGTAAATACAAAACATTACAAAATATCAAACCATTGAAAAATCTCATCACTGCCGCGAAGGGTTTCTTCTAGCAGCCAAGAGAAATGATGTCTCACCCAGGAGACATGGTGCTTCACCCAGCAGACAGATATTTAAGGAAGCCTTTGGTCAAAGTGAGGGCATCGATGGAGGAAGAGACTTCTTATTACGGGCAAAACTGAGGTAAGCGATTTTTATTTTCAGAGATTCGAATTTATTTTGAAAAACAGTCCAAATCAGTAGGGTTTTTAGTCATATATGAATAAAACTTGAATTGCAATTTCAAGGAGTATAAACTAACAAAGAATGAATAAATTATATGCTTATACACTTGTAATCTGATCGACCAACACAAACATCATACATTGAAACGAGTTAATGATACAATCAAATACATCTATATAGAAATGGAATAATCTTGTAGGAATTGCAGCAAATACTTTCATGTGTAAAAATAAATTATTAAATACCTTGATGAAATCGCATAGCCTGTTATAATCAGCAGATGCAACTATTTTAATTATCAAGCAAGCATGTAGAAAGTTAAGGGAAGGGAACCTTAGGTTGAGCAGGTACTAGTTCTCCTCTAGGTATGCCACTCCCCGGATCGGATGACCAAGAGTCATGCCATCGGGAGCCAAGGGGGTGATATCCGCTCTTGGGCTTAGAGAGAGTATCTACGGGCCTCCTATGGATTCCTCTCCTCTAAACTATCGCATGTTTAACTTGAGGGATTCTCCAACATAGTTGGGAGATGATGAGGATGGATAAGGAAAGCAGATACAAGCGTATCCCCTAAGTACACCACTCCTCAGATAGGATGACTGAGTATCATGCCATCAGGAGCCAGGAGGGATGGTATATCCGCTCCTGGGCTTAGGAAAGATTGCTTCGGGTGGACTTATCCTTCTCATCCAATCCCTTACTATGATAGAGTCCTAAAACTTGGTGAAATCTGACTTATATAACTAAAATTGTGCAATGGATAAATCAGATTCTTTTTTATCAAATTTTTAATGTACTGTATGGTAAATAATAATCCTTATATGCTTTATATTTTGTTATTATCTAACATGGTTGCAGGTCATAAATAAAGATTCACCTTAGGGGACATTACACAAGTCAACTCCTTTTAATGTTGCGATGATCCTGTTTCTATACTTGATGATATTATCTTTGTGTATCCCTCTAGTTGCCCAATTGTAAGAGAACCTCCAATAGAGTCAACGATGCAATATGACAAGCCGCTAATGACTGTATCAAACTCACAATATTGAAATGCCTTTGCTCAATATCTGGGCTTCCGTCTTTCCCAGCTTTTATAATTATTCACTTCACGACATTGAGATGAATACCACTTCACACCAATACACATTCACGACAACAGTTTAGATTATGCCCATTATTGAGATTAACAATGCTAGAACTGAATGGATATTGTTTAGCGTGAAGATTAGGATATTGCTATGGATGTGTCAATAACAAATGACGCTATAGAAGCTCATAAACACCAACGCCTGATTATCGGGTTACATTGCTACTTGCACAAAAACTTCAATACCTTCATTCCACCGAATGTTCGAGCACAGGTGGTGACTATTCTTCAATTGGAAGTCTGCTAACGTTTGTATGTTGCCAACGTAATTAAGACTCGAACCAATAGAGATAACACCTAATTCTGAGTCGCCTTCTAATCTTTAACTAATTGTGATTCTTTATTAATTGCTCATATAATCGTGTATTCTATATTAATGTTTTTTCATTTTGATGTATTTATATATATACATTTAATATTCATAGTGTTATATTATTATAATTATAATAATATTATCTTGTTAATATTTATATTTTATATTTGACTATTATAATTATAATATTATTGGTGATAATTATAATTATAATAATATTTTAAATTCCATTCCTTTATATTTATATTTTTGTTATTGATTTAGTATTCTAATACTTTGTATTTTGGTGTCACGATTTTGGGGACATGATAGAGGCTCCAACCTCTTGAACTTGCAAAATAGAAGGCTCCAACCTTAAAAAACAAGTGATTATAATGTTGTTGGATATGCCCTAGATCCCTTCAAGGACTTCAACAAAAATGTGCACACTCCTCACAAATCTGTCTTGAAATTCTCCTCGCAAACTGTCACTCAGATCTGCAATTTAATCTTAAAAAATATGCTCATCAATTTGAAATATTTTCACAACATGCCTTTATGAATCTTACATGAATTCACCATAGAAGCTTCGCAAGGATTGAGACAAATTAATCTCATAAGCTCTCTAAATCTGCTCTTCTCTGTTGTAGATCTGCTCTAGAAATTTGAATGATATTCAATGAATGGATGTCAAAATGATCCACAACAACATTCTATTTATACATGTTCAAGGGGCACCTTTAATCAATGATATTCAATGATATTCAACAAGGTCGGCCAAGGGAGCAAAAAATTTAATTTGAATTTATTTCTTCCAAAATGGGCACCATCTTCCATGAGGTCGGCCTTTGCATAATACATATTTTTATTTATTAATTTTCCTGCCCAAGGCTGGGCGCTTCACTCTTCTAGGTTGGCCAAATAGGGGGAGGCACTAAGTAATTTAATTATTTAAATTCCCCTTCACAAATTGTCATATCTATTCAAGGAGGTTGGCCTTCAATGTAACATACTCAATTCTTACTCTAGAGTTTTCACCAAAGTTTTAACTCATGAAAAGAATAATTCAAGTTTCCAAAAACAGGGAAATGAAATTTTTCTTTTTCAATAACACAATTGCATGCTGCATAAATAATTTCACATAACATTGCATAAATGAATTAACATAACATAATTCTAAGTAAATGAAACTCATCTTTTCAAATATAGATTACAATAGATTCATGATCATGTATTCAATTTCATAACTTACAATAGATGAAGGTCAAGGTATCCTTATCTGGATTACACCTCTTTTGTTTCACAAGTCTCGACATGCCGTCTGTAAGAGGGAGAGTATCACCCAAGTGCTTTACCTTCAACCACGAACCAATGGCCTCCCGCACACCTTCCTATTTGGAAGTGGCCCAGCGCTTCGACGAAGAGTTTGGTATGGGAACCCCTAGTATTGCCTATCTGAGTATCTAGTATTGTGTCCTACATAACAAGTACAGTCATACAACTATGGATACCTTCCAACTATGGATGACGCTACTAACAAGCTATGCAAACCTAGAGCATAGTGAATCAACAAAGTGTAAGCAGCGACTTTTATACTTAATTTGGACAAAGTTTGATAAATATAATCAATCCACTTTCTAAGAAAGTGGTGTTGTAAGTTCACCTGCCTCTAACTCGACTTGGAAATCCTCCCGACCTGTGATTAACACTTCTTTTGGTTTGACCCAAAGGTTAACTATCTTAAAGAAGATCTCTTTCAAAAGTGATGACTCATTAATGTCGATTATTCGACCAAATAGGTTTGACTCATTTCTCTTGAATACCCTGTTACATACTTGTAACAATCTGGGTCTGACAACTGCCTCCTATTCAAGTATTTACCTAAATACAAGGGAATAACCTATTCTCCTACTTTTAAGGGTTTTGAGTTTCTGAGAACGTAAGTCCTCTTTCTCAAGATTAAAGCGACCATGCGCAAGTAATAATAAAGACTTTTGGTATAATATATAAGATAATATGATTCAAAAGATACTAAAGACGTATTTACTTCTAATACGTTTTCAAACCCTCTTATTGAAAAGCAATATAACTTGTTCAAAAACATTATAAATAGCAGACACTGTCTTATTGGGATAATATTGTTAGTTTTATGATCGGATGTAATGCACAGAAAATTAATTTAAAATCAGACACAATAACACAGTAGATACCTTGGGAAAACCCTCCTCTTGAGGGAGAAAAACCCAGCAACAATTATATCTCTTATATATATGAGCAATGGCATCAAGTTACATTACAAGGAGGCCACACACAAGGCCAAAGATCAGCATCAGCAATGGCTGTAACACAAACTAGTAGTCTGACCTTCAATTCGCACTTGAACAAACACACAATCTGTTCCTCTATGAATTCACACTATTCTTCTTGAAGAGCTCACACTTAATGGAGAAGGAGATCGAACTTGCTTGATTGCCAAAGGAGAGAAAGTGACCTTCTATATATACATGTTGCTTAGAGGGGCCGCACCTTTTCAAGGACAAGGTCGGCCACCATTACAAATAATAAATAATAATTACAAAGGAGGCCAACCATCTTAGAGATATGTTTCCATTAAATAATCACAAATAAATAAGGAAGTATGAAGCCCGAAGCTGCAATAACATCAACAAATATCATATTCCCATACTTAGCTTCTCTTCCTTATTTTAATTTAACAAGCTGGTTGGTTGGTTACAAAGAGCAAAGGATGCTAAGATGTTGGTTGCCCAAGCAAAAAAACACTTGCAAGAGCTCAAGGAACGTTGTAACCAACTAGATCAAGCAAAGAAGCAAAGGGAGTCACACCTTAGATCACTATTTCTTCCAAGGGAGGAATGTGTTAAGGTTGAGCATGTAGGGGATGAGCCTCTCGAGGTCAGCAAGGAAGAAGAACATTCAGATTTGGTTGAATATGAAAAGAGGTATGATTCAGAAAATTTTGTTTGTACACATGGTTTACATCATGAGGATCATGAGATACCTCTGTTAGGGAACCCATTGAAGGCCCAAATCATAGATGTGGATGGGGTAGTTGAGCATACACCTTTTGGATTAGCCAACACTGTGATGTATACCCTTATGGGTGGAGACATTGGTGGTTCGGATTTGGTCTAGTCCTTGGTCATTCACGAAGAACTTGAAGAGTTTACTTGTGATGAGATACAATCCCATCATATGGTTGATTCTTTGGCGAAGTATGAGGCTGCTGTAATGAGCCAACCAATTTTTTTTTGATTTTTCAATGAACAACTCAATACAACAAGCACCCGTTATGGTTAGCCCAAATCCAAATCAATTGTTGGAAAGTAACCCTACGCCAAGAATGCACACGCAATCCCAAAATGAAAAAGGTGTTGTCATATGGCGCCGAGGATCGTCAGTAGCAACTGAAAAGATTACAATGCTGAAAGTAACCCAACACCAAGAATGTGCGCTCAAGACCTAAGGTGGGTGAGGTGCTAACATATGGCACTAGGGATCTAATGCATTGGTGACGGCTCAACCAATCAGCAGTATGAATACTGAAAGTAAAGAAGGGCGGCAAGCCAGCCCTAGTACAATATGCAAGATGGTGAGTTCTGTCTCTTCCACCAATGGTGGGAATAATAAAACTTAAACAAAGGTAAACAAGGCGGTGGGGCCAACCTCTCCCACTAAAGTGGGAATACAAAAGGTAAAGTGCAGAAAGTAAAGAGCTGATCAGTACTACTGATTCAACATTACAATATGTTGAACAATCTGCAAATACAATGAGATATAGATAACCAATGATCTCCAAAATGTTAGGAAATGAACTCCAAACAAGTACAAGCTATCTGACATATGAAATATAGCAAAAGGGACTGAAATATCATGTCTGATATAAAATTGCCGCAATTAGAAACTTCATACCAGCAAGCCTTAGAATCACCAAAACGCTCATAACTTCGTCAAAACACCTCCGAATGATGTGAAACTGAATGCAAATGAGAGCTAGGAGCTGGGCAACCAAGACCAAGAAACTCCTCCAAACAGAAGTGACTAATTTATGCACGCTTCCCAATGCAGCCTCAAAGAAGGTACAACCTCCAGAAATGGTTGACCTGCAAGATAAAATCCAAGACACCTCCAAAAACCTAAAAACTTGCAAGGAGGGGCACCCAAGGTAGACTAAAGCATAGGGTCAATACCCAGAACCACCAAAAAATCGTGTAAGGACTTATGAGCAGATTTCTACTACAAAAAAAGCCTAACCAGCAAATGCAAAACTGACAAATCTCTAAAATCTTCAACCTTGATGCTCTGTCTGCTAGTCTGGATGAGTAGTCTCTGAAAACTCAGCTAGGTGCTATCTTTCAAGCACGAAACCAAGAGAAAGAACTAGGAGGTATGCATTCCTCGAAGCAAACTCTGAAAGCATTTCAGTAGCATAACAGTATGATAAGCAACAATGGATATCAATGAAGAGCCCAACACTCTTATTTATAACCTTTTTCTCTCCCAAATTCAAATCTTCTTTTTCCTCCAATTAGGGCGCCTATCTCAAATTCACATTCATCTTCAATAATTTGCAATTTGAATTTCATTTAGCCTTGTCTCCAAAAATGAAATATACTTTATCAAAAATGCTAATAAAGTATAATGTGGCATCCCAAAAGTATTAAAGTGCAATACTTTATAAAATAACATATCTCCTCAAATAGGCGTCCAAATATGATTAAGTGAAATATTTTAATAAACTTACTTTCTTTTTTCTTCTTCTAGGCGTCCACCACCTCAGCAATATTTCACTTATAAAAACATTGTAAAAATGCAATTATATTCTCCAAAGTCGACCACCATGCCTTAGCCAAATATTTCACTTAAAAATGTTATTTTTTCACCAAATATCAAACCTGCCGAAAATAATTCCAAGAATGCTAGAATGACCAACTGCTCATGCTGACCTGCTAGAAATAGCGACATCACTGAACTACTGAACTGTTGCTAAAAATAGCACTGCCAAAAATAGTACTTACTAAAAATGGCACACTGCTAAAAATAGTAAGTTGTTCCAAACTCATTTTGAGCACACACTGGGTAGCTGTCGTAACTTACTAAAAATAGTAAGTCCGGAAAAATCCTCTAATTCAGTTGTATGTCACATCATCGCGAAGCTCTTTGAAAACCCAAAAGGAATATAGAATCAGAACTGTAAAACTCCAACATGCAAGTCTCCAAAACTGTCAAGGAAACAACCAAAAATGCAAGTCATTATCTCGTCATGCATGTTATCACATCCTGAAGCTCTCCAAAAATCCATAAAGCTCCACCAAACATGCATCAGAAAATCTCGCATGCAAGCCTTCAAAACCTCCTCCGAAAGTGGAAACCCTAATTTCAGCTTCTGACTGGCCTATGGGCTTCCGAAAATAGGCTATCAAACACGAAAGAGCGTATGGCTAAAATGGGGACATTACAGTCCGCCCTTACATTACAACTGCCCTACTTTTGGGACTTATGGCACACATCATGGATGCAAATTCGAATGAAGATATTATGGAAGGTATGATAGCTGTTTTGATTTCTTGATTTGGAACAATAATCTTTGGGTTATGCATAATCTTGAGTTGGCTGCTCCTACTCATGAGGATGATAGTAAGAAGACTTCTATTATTGGTACTCATTTGGGAGACAAACATGAGGTCTCATTTGTGGGTCCAAGACACAAGAGGACCAAGTTAGTACGATATGTCATGAGAGCGGCAAAGAAGATTCAAAGTATGTGGCATATGAGGAATGAGCCTTGCATGGTGGCCAAACAAGTGGAGCAATCAGGTTTGAGGTATGATTCAAAATTCTTTGTTTGTTCATATAGCTTGCTTTATGAGGATTTGGTGTCACCTCTTTTGGAGAGCCATTTGAAGGCTCACATCATAAACTTGGATGACATTATGGATCATACACTTTGTGGATCAGCCACTAGTATCATGCCTTCATATGTAGATGGAGATATGGGTAATGCAGATTTGGTTGGGTCTTTGATCATTCATGGAGCACTTGAAGAGTTTGCTTGTGATGAGTCCCATCATGTTGATGACTCTTTGGTAGAGTATGTTGCTGCTCTATTTCTGATATTTGTGACGCATGCCATGGAGATATGTGCCTTATTTGGGCATATTTGGGAGGTGAAGCTGCACTTTGACACAAGGTATGGAGGAATTTCTATGATGTTTGGTTTTGAGTTACTAATGCTTGTGTTCCAGCTGAATTATGTCATAGGGATTGGGAGAAAGCATGAAGATCTTTGCCTTCCTGCCCTAGTTCATGAGGATCTAGTCCATACTTTGCTAGGAGATGGATGTTCTACCTTTTTGCACATGGATATTCTATAGGCCATTTGGAGGACAGCAGCTGTTTGGGTGTTTTGGAGAGGTTTGGATCTTCACTTCATCATTGGGGAATGGCGTATGGATGATACTTTATCATCATATGACATTGGTGATGATATTGACACTCACTTGGGTCTGATTTTCAGTTGGAAAGTTTCTATTCTGATTTATATCAGCAACATAGGAGGGGATGATATGCTCTTCTATCCACCTATAAGGGTCATCTTTCACATTCATGAAGAATCCTTCGAAGTTGGAGAGTTGGTCGGTGTTGATAGTTCCATGAGGTACATCCATCTTTTCAATTTTGATACATGTGGTAGAGTGATGATATGGGATTCAGGTGATGGTATGCTTTCCATTACACCCAATAAATAAAAGAGTAAAAAATAAAATAAAAAAGCAATTTTTGGCACCCAAGTTGGGTTGGCCGGATTGAGGGATAATAAGGAGTACTCTTATAAATACAAGTTCATTTGGAGGCTTTTGATCATCATGTGAATTAATTCTGCTTTTTCTGATCTGCAATTTTGCAACTATTCCAAGGACGAAAACCCTTAAGAATAATAGAGGAGTTGGATGAAAACCTAGCTCTTCAATGGAGGACTTCATGACGGAGGTTCACTTGTGTTTCAATGGGGTTTTATGCTAAATGTTCATGCTCAGATTTAATACCAGCTTAGGCAACTTGAGGAAGGCGATTTTTGTGTGGATTTGACCTAGGATTTCTTCCTAGGGTAAGGCACCCAAGTTGCAAGAGGAGCGACCAGATTTGGAGGGATGAATTTTGGCAAGTTTGGAAGGTTTATGCAAGATTTCAAGGGTTGCAAACCCTACATTCAGACCAGAAGGCTAGCGCACCCTTGTGGTAGGGTTTTGGAGACATTTTTTAGCATATATTTGTGTTGTACCCAAACCAAATTTTTTGCTTCATTAAGGCATTTTGCATTTTAAAGTCTAAACCTCGCTAAAATGTTGTAAAATACCGTTTTGGGCAATGTCAAGCATGGAGTTTTTGTCAATGTTTGTCAGTCAAAGTCAGTTATATTGAACAGAACCTGAAGAAGAGACTCAAAATGAAGATTTTCACGATGAAGGAGCATCTCACGACGGCATTTCATATTGCAGACGGTCATTTCAATGATCGAGACAGAGTTTTCAGTGATCAAATCATGGAGATTTTTCAGAGGAAAAGCCTCAAAGTGCAAGTATAGCTTCGAGGGGCGCCCGGTGATTTTTGGAGTTCAAGATCTTGTCTGAAGTGCTCAAGCATCCAGTCAATCTCTTCAGAATCAGCCTGGCTATCCGTCGAGCTATCCAGTGAGGCGTTCTGAGACTCACAGCTCCAGTTATTCACGACAGAAGGTAAAATCCCTAAATTTTAGGAGATGGAAATTTTGCTCATTTCAGGCAAAAGCGCGCCTCTAGCCTGAGGGCGCCCATTTCAAGGCAGGGGTAAATCTCGTCAGTTTCGATGCCGAAGACAGTCAATTCATTCACAGTTAGTCTGCTTATCCAACGAGATATCAAGTGCAGTCATCCGACTCTCAGAGTTCAGGCGGCAGACGTCCGAAGAACAGCTTAGAATGGAGTTTTCACGTTTTTGAGCTTCTCCGTTTTTGCCCAGTGCAAGTACAAGCCAGGGGCGCTGGCCTAAAGGACCCCTCAGATGCCAGAATTTGCAGACAGAGTCTTCACAACATCAGTAGTATACTAGCCTAGCTCCGCAACGCATCATTCAGCTTGTCGATCCGACGTTCCTGGTGGTCGTGGCAGAGATTCTACTAAGCACGTAATTTTCCGGGCGGAACCAACAAATGGTTTTCAGTGTATTTTATGGTCTTAAAGTAGCCTAGCCTTCCGGGCTAATCGGATAAGCGTTCGCGTTCGAAGTCTTCACGACTATTGAGCGTAATCAATTTATCTTTCCAACGAGCATAGCCGTCAGCCTTCAGCATTTGGCAGTCGCTCGTGCGTGCGAGGTCTTTGGTGTCATATTACAAGGTGAAGATGTCCGAAAACGTTCAGAAAATGGCTAAGTCTGGGAGCGGTAAACATATTAAAAATACGCACTGGAGAATTTGAGGTCTTAGAAGCAGTTTTCTTGCCCCAACACCTCCAGTGACTTCTCTTAAGAGCCCTCCTGGCTGTCCGTTAAAACAGATAACGCTTGAATCGGGTCATCCCAGCTCCAGATATCAGCTGTCAAAGTAGGGTGTTTTGACGACGTTTGATTTTCGTTGAAATGTTCAAAGTGCAACCTTAAGCCAGGGGCGCTTTTCTTTTTGAGGCCCTTAACACAGCTTTCAGTTCTCGTGTGAGCAGTCATTGGATGCAGAATATCTCCAGTCATGCCGTGAGCTTCGTCTCGTATCAGCAGGGTTCACCGTTCACCGTCAGCAGCCGTTTGAAGCATCAGATGGCAGTTTAG